>PVHT021183666.1:34411792-34457086 GCA_004024745.2 Catagonus wagneri
GGGCTCTTGTGATACACTTGCTGATTGGTTGGGGATAGGTGGGGGCATCTTCTAATACACTTGCTGATTGGTTGGGGAAAGATGGGGGCATCTTCAAATACACTTGCTGATTGGTTGGGGAAAGGTGGGGACATCTTCTAATACACTTGCTGATTGGTTGGGGAAAGGTGGGGGTCTTCTGATACACTTGCTGATTGGTTGGGGGTGTATATTGACCCTGTAGGGGCGGGGTGAGAAGTGGGCCACATGCCTTTCCTAGCAGGGGGCGGGAAGGAGCAGACTAGGTTTGGGGGCCAGGAGGGGGAGGTCCTCAAGAAGTTTGTAACAATTACAATGAGACAGGCGAAATGATAAGGGTCTGGTAATTCTTATCTCGGCCAGAGGCCTCTTGAGTTTTACCTCCTTGGAGAGGCCTTGAAGTCCCACATCAAGGATCCTGCATTGCCGCAACTGTGTTGTAGGTCAAAGCTGTGGCTCGGATCTGATCCCTGGTCTGGGAACATCCTATGCCATGGGGAGGCCAAAAAAGAAAAAGAAAAAGAAAATGGAAAAGGAAAAAAAAATGATCTCCAGACATCCAGGCAAAAGATACAACGTGGAAGACAAGTCTTGTTTGGGGAAATTAAAGTCTTTAAGCCAGCAATGTGGAGGAAAAGAAGACCATGGTTTTCTCTGTAAATCTTTACCATTGCAACTCTCGCCTTGGCCCCAAAATGTGCCCCCTGACTGCGACCTCTGTTCTGCTTTAGTTTCTTTCTAGTGTGTGTGCCTGGAGTGGCAAGGTGGGGTATTTGAGGATTTACCTCCATGCTCTTTGCATGGGACTGGCCACCCCCAGAAAGCTAGTAAATAGCTGAGCCAGGCCTGCCAAATGTCAAGGGGACAGCACAGAAGACGCTGGGGTGTGGGGTGGGGGGAGCGGGCTTTCTCTGGGCTTTTAGGAGGGTTTGACCCAGAGGCCCCGAAACTGAAGAGAACCTGGCTAGCAGCCACAGAGCGGTGATAAACTGCGACTTAGAGAGTTCTGCAAAGAAAGGCAGTTAGGAGAGGGAAAGCTGAGAGCACTGGCTTTAGAGTCCGTCACACCCAGCGTCTAGTTCCAGACCAACTCACTTGCTGTCTGGCCCCGGGCAGAGGGCCTAACACCTCTGAGTTTCCAGGCAACTCACTGTAGATCTGGAGTATGCACAGTGCCTGATGCCAGGAAGTCCCCCAGCATGCTTTCTCCCCACTTTCCCCTCTGCTGTGTCCCAATGAACATGATAAAGAGGCCCCTGGAGGGGAGGACAATTTTCTGCTCTACTTTCTTAGCATCTCCAGCTGGACCTAAGAATGAAACTGACATAAGATGATAACAGGGGGAAAGCATCCACATGTTATTAAACTTTTACACGTACCTGGGAGACGTCACAGGAAAAATGAAGACCCGGGAAGGACCCTGATCAGGAAGTGTATGTACCTCTCAGATGGAGAAATGATAGCTTTTTTTTTTTTTTTGTCTTTTTGCCTTTTCTAGGGCCGCATCCGCGGCATATGGAGGTTCCCAGGCTAGGGGTCTAACAGGAGCTGTAGCTGCCAGCCTTCGCCACAGCCATAGCCACAGCCACGTGGGATCCAAGCCACGTCTACAACCTATACCACAGCTCACGGTGACACCGGATCCTTAACCCACTGAGCAAGGCCAGGGATCGAACCCGCAACCTCATGGTTCTTAGTCAGGTTCGTTAACCACTGAGCCACGACAGGAACTCCCTGGTTTATGAAGAAATGAGGAGGCAAAGAGGGTTGGGCTAGGGACAGTGAACTGTGGGAACGTGACTGGGAGCTCTGTGGGGGGAAACTGGTGGAAGATAAGGCTTATTTTTAGTAAGTGTGTTTGTACAGGTACATTTTGGCATTGACTCACTCTCTGATGATAAGAACGTTCTCTTTCTGGTACAGGGAGAGAGCGTCTCCCTGGTGGGAAATTTAATGGCTTGTTTTTAGGTGGAAAAGTTCACGTCAGAGAGCCCGTCCTGCATCTGCTGTTTCTCAAGTGGCTTCGGTGCAAAATAATGAATATGCCAAAGCGACATATTTGGGGTAGTGTGTCCCATACTCCCTCCCCAAACACATAGTTTCTAAGGGGTCACCTGCAGAAATCGCTCCTCTCGTGCTCCGAAGTCATCTCATTCTTCCTGGCCAGGTTTATAGTAGAGGAATTTGGCAGTGAAGCTTGCAGGCTCTGGAGCCAGGTTCCTGGGTTCAGTTCCCAGTTCAACCACTTATGAGCTCTATGGCCTCAGGAAAGTTTCCTTATTTGTACGAAGGGAATAAAAGAAGTACTACCAAACTCAGAGACTGTTTGAGAATTACGTGAGTTAATACTTGTTCCTGGCCCATACTGTGCGCTTGGTAATGTTACTGGCATGTGTGTGTGTATATATATATATATATATTTTTTTTTTTTTTTTTTGGTCATATCTAGGGCCGCACCCATGGCATATGGAGGTTCCCAGGCTAGGGGTCTAACAGGAGCTGTAGCTGCCGGTCTTCGCCACAGCCACAGCCACACGGGATCTGAGCCACGTCTGCAACCTACACCACAGCTCACGGCAACGTCGGATCCTTAACCCACTGAACGAGGCCAGGGATCGAACCCACAACTTCATGGTTCCTAGTCAGATTCATTAACCACTGAGCCACGACGGGAATTCCACGTTACTGCCATATTGATAGATCAAGAGCAATTGATATAATGATCAGCCCAACTATTTCTTGGGGACCAAGTGTGTATTATAACCGAGGCCCTAGTGATGCAAAGATGGGCAAGTCAGCCCCTGCTTCCTAGAGGAAAAATGGGCCAGAGGCCAGACAGACCAGGGGAAGCACATGATGCTGGGGGAACCTAGAGGGAAAATGGGTTGGAGTAGGGACAGGTAATGAGCGACCTTGAGTCTTGAAGGATGGGGTGGAGTTAGCCAGGCCAAGGGAGGGAGAAGGGCGGTCCAGACAGGAAGAGTAACAGTTAAAAATGGGGGGGGGGTGACAAACAAAACACAGGTTTATTCAAAAATCATGTGAGTGCTCCCTGTTCTAGGCACTGTTTATTTTAAAAATTGTTTTAAAATAGTGAGTGCTCTCTGTTCTAGGCACTAGGGAGACTATATAGATATAAGTTCTGCTCTCATTACAATAGCTTAAAATATATACCCCGATTTTCACATGCCCCACACTTCCCTGCATGTGTGTTACTTAAAACGGTACCCTTACTACTTGTCAACTAAATTAAAGACAGACAATAGGAGAGCTGGGCGTTTCTGTTTTCCTTGGGAACCTGTTGGGGACTAATAGCCCTAAGTAGGGGAAGAGGCAAGACTTGGGGGTCATAAAATTTTCTCCTAGAAATGTCTAACTACCTGAAGACCTGTTCTGCCAGCCTTCCCAGGGCACAGAGTGCCTCATTTCTGATTTCTGCCCTGAACTCCTTTTAGGGTGTGTGGAAGATCAGCGAGCGCTGTGGCTAGCGACTTCATCCTCCTAGAAGCAGAAGGCAAGTGCTATTTTTTATTTTTTTATTTTTTTTATAAACAAATCACATTTTTAATCACCTGGCTTTGTTTCATCCACAAAATCAAGTTCACAGCTTTTGCTAATCTGTTTTCTCTAACCACGTGACCTGACATATTTTCTGAAACCTTTCTTAAGAAAGACACCTTCCACCTTTCATTTTGCAACACCAGAGCCAACTCCCCTCACATTCCCAATCAATGGTCGATGCAGCTACCTCAAAGAGAGAGGAGGAGAAGGATGCAAAGTCATCGAGCAAGACAGCCTGCAATGTCCCCTGGAAAGGCTCTTCCTGAATGTCCCAATCACTCAAACCTTTGCTCCTCTGGTCGGCCTGGCCCAGAACCTGGGACATTCCATTCCTTCTGCTACCTATTTCAGGTTCTGTAGGGCTTAATTAAGTGCTATTTTTTAGTTCTCATAGCATAACCTCCATGCTACAGTTGGGCTAACTGGAGAGCAGATGACTGATAACTTCGCCAGACTGGTAAAGGCCTGAGGTGCGGAGCTGGGACTGACACCGGGCAGTGGGACCGTGGCTCCATCCTCTTTATCACTTTATCGCTATGACGCCCTTGGGGAGCTTGCTGACATTCTCCCGGAACTATTGCGGGAGCTACAAGTGGATTTTCTTGGCTGGAGTGGGTGTGTCAGCGACGGCACACACATTAAGACCAGCCTGTGGGAGTTCCCGTTGTGGCGCAGCGGTTAACGAATCCGACTAGGAAGCATGAGGTTGCGGGTTCGATCCCTGGCCTTGCTCAGTGGGTTAAGGATCCGGCGTTGCCGTGAGCTGTGGTGTAGGTCGCAGACGTGGCCCGGATCCCGCGTTGCTGTGGCTGTGACTGTGGCGAAGGCCGGCGGCTACAGCTCCTGTTAGACCTCTAGCCTGGGAACATCCATATGCCGCGGGTGCAGCCCTAGATAAGGCAAAAAAAAAAAAAAAAAGACCAGCCTGTGATGGGCCTCGAAAGAGAGATTAAGGGGCTTCGATTTTATCAGCCTGCTGGGTAAAGGACGGTTTGGAATGGGCAAGGTGGGAATCAGAACACCGCCCTCACCCCACCCGCTGCCTCCCTTAAGCTGTGGCAAGAATCTGAGCTAGAGATGACAATGGACTGGGATGGGCAGGGCAGTGGGATGCAGGGAAGGGGACGCTTCCAGGAGAGCCAAGCCCGGCGGCAAACAAGGCCAGCCTGGGGTGGGAGGTCGCCTGGGGACCCGGCGGCCAATGGTGGCGGGCTGGGCCGCCGCCCCTCCCATGGGGCGGGGGCTGGCGGGCGGGCGGGGCGTGCGCTGCGGGCTCGCCCGGGTACCAGCGCTGCCGCATCCCCGCCGCGCTCCCAGCTCTCGGGCCCAGCCCACCGCGCCGCTCCCGCTCCACAGCCCGGAGGCGGCCCCCGCCGAGGCCTGGCAGATCCAGCCCCGAGCGCTACGCGGTCCAGTCTGGGTAGGTGAGGGTCGCCGGCGGGTACGGTGGGTGGCTCAGCTCGGTCCCGCTGGACTTGGTTCCGACCCCGGGGGTGGGGGTGGGGGTGGGGATGGCGATCTGCGCTGTGACCACCCGAGGTGGGGGCTGGGGGAGGGATGGGTCGAGGTACCAGAGCTGCGCTCCGACCTGATCGAGGAGGGGGCAGGGCTCAAACCCGAGACCAAGCCGGGGTAGAGGGCGGGTTGGTGGGTGTAAGCCTCGGGGAGCCCAGGTTCTGTTGCTCCACAGGGGGGCGAGGGCTCTCACTGGGGGCGGTGCAGAGCACAGCCTGTGCGGGAGGATGGGGGTAGGGGTACCCAGCAGATGCGGGGGCCCGGGGGCCCGGGGCTGGAGCTAGTTGGGGGCTTCCTTGACCGCGGGAGCTGCGTCGCGAGGGGGCTCGATTTCGTCGCGTCTGAGGGTGGGTGCGGGGAAGCGGAACGCCAGACGGGGGCGGGCCGAGGCTCTTAGCGCCCGCGGCGGCTGCGGGGCGGGGCGGCGGCGCGGGCGGGCGGGCGGTCGGCGCGCCTCTGACCGCACTCTGGGGCGCGCAGGCGGCGGCACCCGCGGCGGGCGCGGAGCGGAGATGCGGCGGCTCGGGAGCACCCTGCTGTGCCTGCTGCTGGCTGCGGCGGCCCCCGCGGCCCCCGCCCCGGCTCCGACGGTGACCTCGGCTCCGGTGGAGCCCGGTCCGGCTCTCAGCTACCCGCGGGAGGAGGCCACCCTCAACGAGATGTTCCGCGAGGTGGAGGAACTGATGGAAGACACGCAGCACAAACTGCGCAGCGCCGTGGAGGAGGTGCGTGCGCTCAAGCCGTCGCCGGCGCTCCGCGGGGAGCGCGGGCCCGGCCACAAGGGGGGCTGGGAGACCAGTCGGCGAGGGGCCTGGGCGGGGCCGGCAGCAGATTCTGGGTTATCTGGAAGCAGCGCAGGGGAATCCCGACTCCCACCTCCTTTTGCCTTCCTGCCAAAAACTCTGGGTCTGAGTCTCTGCACCCAGAGACTATGGTGGGACCCACCCATGGGCAGCTGGGGTCACCACCTGCCTCCAGGCTGCCGGCCATCACCCTACAGTTATCTTCAGGTGGACACTTGGCCTCATCCCGTTGTAAGCGGGTGCTTGCAAGGCCCCTGGTATTCTAGCGCTGTGGTTTTGCAGAGGAAGCTCCTGGGATCTCAAGTCCTAGCTTGTCTGTTAGGCTTTGAGCTTGTGCCATCTTCCTAAGAGACAGTTAGGGAGCCATGTGGGGACAAAGAGCCCAGAGCTTTGCTGACAATCTGTTTGGGCTCCCCGAATGCCAGGTGGGGCAGAGAAAGAAACTGGGAATCCTAAATCCCAGCAGTGTGGATTGTCAGAGGGTGGTGGGTGGGAGGAGGGGGGGGGCAGTGCGAAAGGCACCCGCCACACACCCCCAACCCCACCCCAAGAGTGCTCTGGAGTCAGTCCTGGGCTCAGAGTTCTCCCCTGTCATTCACTAGCAGGGTGACACTGGGCAAATCGCTTGATAGCTTGTGCCTCGGTTTCCCTTGGTAATTAAATCCATAGTACGTGTGGCACCTGGCGTATAATAGATGCAATTAAAAGCAGCTGCTAGTATCGGATTCCTTGGGCAAACTTTGCCCGGCTTCTTCCAGCTCTTGCCTCCCAGGTGCAAATACTATGGATGCATTCTCTATGGTGGGCATTCAAGCGTTGCTGGGGTCGCCTGGACAGGTGGTGCCGCTGGCCCAGCTCTCCCAGTCAGGTGGCCCTGCTGCCTTGGGTGGCTGGGCACGGCCGCTACTAAGCCTGGCTGTGGCTGCAGCCTGTCTTTGGGGAGAAGCCCATCCCAGGCAAGGTGTCAGTGAGAGGCCAGATGTCCGGGCTGGTAGGTCAGGCACTTCTGTATCTCTGCTTGTCCACACCGCAATTTGGGCAAAGCCTCCAAAGCTGGCCCTGGTCTACCAGGAGGGCTGTGTTCTTTGGGGGTAGTTCCCCTTCTTTTTCCTTTTTCTTTTTCCTTTTTGTTTTGTCTTTTGAGGGCCTCAGCCCGTGGCATATGGAGGTTCCCAGGCTAGGGGTCCAACTGGAGCTATAGCCGCCGGCCTACACCACAGCCACAGCACTTCAGGATCCAAGCCACCTCCATGACCTACACCACAGCTCATGGCAATGCTGGATCCTTCACCCACTGAGCAAAGGATCGTCATGGATGCTAGTGGGGCTCATTAACTACTGAGCCACAATGGGAACTCCGGTGGTTCCCCTTCTTTCCCACCCACAGCTGGCAACCCTGTGGACCCTGGACACTGGCGAAAGGGTCACTGGATTGGGAGGCAGTTGTGTGGGCAGCTGTATCTAAACATCCACTGCATAGACCAGATTCCAAAACCCGTGCACTTTCTGTTTCCTGAAAAAGCGAATGAATCACTACGTGGAACCATGAAAAGGGCAGGAGCGTCAGGCAGGCCCCAGTGTCTCCCACTCTGCACCTTCCAATTGAATCAAGCTCGTGGTCCTCTGGTTCCAGAGCAGGCCATCCGTTTCCCTTCCCTGAGTTCTAGGACTTTCCATCCTGCACGTGGACTGCCAGTGAGAACTGACCAGGTCACCTGCTCGTTTTCGTTCAGTGTGAACTAGCCCACGCAGCATGCTTCTCTGCCCGCAGCCCCTGGTGAGGGAGACGAGAGGCCTCGTCAGTCTCATTGGTCAGAGCAGTTCGGGGCCCATCGGCGGGTTAGTGGGAGCCGCCCACGATGGCTGTGCCCGGGCCCCAGCCTTCCTCCTCCGGTCCTGGCTCTGCTTGACCTGTGCTGTGGCCTGGCTGCTGTTTGCCACCAGGGGAGACCTTCGCCGCCACCGTGACCCCCACTTGGTGGGAACCAGCCTTCCTTGATCTCACCCCAGCTCTGCCACTTACTAGTGATGGGCTCCAGGCTCTAAAGTGGAGGAAATGTCCACCCCTGGGGGTAGAGGGGAGACTTAAGTGAGAGGATGCAATTAAAGCCAGTTATCTGACCGTCTAAAATGGGCTTAGGTAAAAGTTGGTGTGATCTAAATTGCTCCCCCTTGTGGTGGATCTAAGGACTATGGGAGTCTGTTGGTTCTCCACGAATGATGTTCATCCTTATCATCATATTAAAAGGACTAGTATGGGAGTTTCTGTCGTGGCTCAGTGGAAACGAATCTGACTAGTAACTCTGAGGACACAGGTTTGATCCCTGGCCTCGCTCAGTGGGTTAAGGATCCGGCATTACCGTGAGCTGTGGTGTAGGTCACAGACGTGGCTCGGATCTGGTGTGGCTGTGGCTGTGGCCAGCAGCTACAGCTCTGATTCAGTCCCTAGCCTGGGAACTTCCACATGCCGTGGGTGCGGCCCTAAAAAACAAAACAAAACAAAAGAGTGCTAGTATGAATAATAACATAAGAACCACTAGTGTCTGTTATACAATAAATTCTTAACAGACTGTGGCTATTAGTATTATTTTTTAAAAAAAAGAAACTGCTAGAAAACCCCTAAATCTCAAACACGGGAGTTGCTACTTTTTGAAATGTCCCAGAGAAGAACCAAAAGGAACCCACAGGCAGATACATTAATTGTTTACATAGTTACATCATGAATCTGCTTTCAAGTAACTTCCTGGCCTATAAAAATTCCAGCTGACTCAAGCTGGCGATTTCTCTTAAGGGAAACAAGTTAACTCTACTTGTTGGATCCCTATTGAGGGAAAGCAAATCTTTAATGGTGTAATCTGGGTTGTCCAATTTTCCTATTTTATTATTCTGTTACTAATAAATTTATTTTGAGGATAAAACCACTCCTCCTGCCCTGTTGCCACGCCTGTAACTGGCATATTTTAGAATGTTTTTATCATTTCACCTATTTCTAGAAAGAACTCCACTACCGAGGCTGAATTTCTCTTTCCAATTTTTTTTTTTTTTTTTACTATGCTCCTTTAACAGACACACAGATTCACCAACTGCAGATGCCATTTTAAATAATCACATCCCTTCTCTGTGAAACAAGTCTGTTACTGCAGGCTTAAGTTTTCTCTTGCTAGAGGCAGTAATAGTTGTGGTTGAAATTTCCATTGTAAACTGTACTTTTAGTTCGAGGGCTGTTAGCTCATTATGTCGAAATAGCCACTGGTTGAGGGGGAGAAGGGTTTATATAAAGACTATCTGTTCAGCCCAGCGCAAATTCTAGATTTGGGAATTTAGTTGTTCGAAAGCCAAACTGGAGGATTCAGATTCCTATGGGAATGTTAAAAACAGTAACGTGTTCTCTCCTTGCGGATAACGCCCCTCCAGCGTCTCCAGGCTGCTACTCTTTTCCAGCTGTATCTTTTTTACATCACTGGTCACGCCAGGATCTCTCGCTTAAAACAAATTTTAAAAGCCCTTTTATTTGTCTTAAATCGCTTGTTAGCTTCATTCTGTTTCTTCTCCATTTTGTTAGCAGACCCTCCAAACACACCTTATCTACTGTCTGCTCTTTCCACAGATGCCCAGATATTCTTTTCTTTTTTGTTTAAGGGCCACACCTATGGCACATGGAAATCCCCAGGCTAGGCGTTGAATTGGAGCTGCAGCTGCTGGCCTGTGTCACAGCCACAGCAACGCCAGATCTGAGCCGCCACATCTGTGTGACCTACTTCGCGGCTTTGCAGCCACGCTGGATCCTTAACCGGCCAGGAATCGAACCCGTATCCTCGTGGCTACTAGTCGGGTTCTTAACCCACTGAGCCACAATGGGAACTCCTAAAAGTGCTTTTTTTTTTTGTCTTTTTGCCTTTTCTAGGGCCGTTCAAGGTCCCATGGCTGCTTTGTGGCAGAGCTGGGACTTTGTCTCGTGTTCCCCAGCTCCAGAACCCACTTTCTTTCTTTTTTTTCCTTTAAATCTAATCTCTCTCTCTCTCTCTCTCTCTTTTTGTCTTTTTAGGGCCGCACTTGCGGCGTGTGGAGGTTCCCAGGCTAGAGGTCGCCACAGCCATAGCAATGTCAGATATGAGCTATGTCTGTGATTTATACCATAGCTCACGGCAACGCCGGATCCTTAACCCGCTGACCGGGACCAGGGATCTAACCTGTGTCCTCATGGATGCTAGTCAGAGTCATTTCTGCTAAGCCACAACGGGGACTCCCGCAAGCACTTTCTACTGAGCTGCCCTTTGACGATGCTGGGGGCAACTTCTTGCCTAGTCTAGTGGCCAGCTCTCAGTGGCCCTTCAAGATTTCTTTGGAGCCTTTGCCACCTAGAAGGCCACTCCCCAGGTATAACCTCTGACTCGCAGCCTGCTTCTAGCCAGTCCCCTGACTCCATTCTCTTCCTTCTCTGGACTCTGAATTATCTCCGAACTAGTCTTCAGAACTCGCTGCAACTCCCCATTGCTTGGTGCCAGGAGAGAGGAAGGGAATACCTTAGAATCATCTGGAAGCTCATTGGTAGGTGGGCCCTGCCTCTAAAATTTCTAAGTCAGCAGTTCTGGAAGATATATACATACACACACACACACACACACAAACTTTTAAGTTTTGGGTGTGACTCTGAGGTACCCTCCTGGTTGAGAATGAGGCCAACACCCTCCACTTTCTTATTTACTTACTTACTTACTTTATTTATTTGGGCTGCACCTGTGGCATATGAAAGTTCCCAGTGTGAAATCAGAGCTGCAGCCACCGGCCTACGCCACAGCCCCAGCAACACAGGATTCAAGCTGCACCTGCAGCCTCCACCATAACTCACGGCAGTGCCAGATCCTTTACCCACTGAGCGAGGCCAGGGATCGAACCCGCATCCTCATGGATACCAGTTGGGTTTGTGACCAGCTGAGCCACCACAGGAACTCACAAACCCCTCTGCTTTAGAACCGCCCCGGGATCCAGCAGTCAGTCTGTCTCCGCTTCAGCCTCCGTCGTTTTATCCATTTTGGATCCGGCGTGGGCCCTCTGCCCTGGCCCACAGCAAATGCCATCCTCATCCAGGCTGCCACAATTTTGTCCCTCCGCGTTCCTCTCTGTCCTCACCGTTCCCGTCCTTTGAGGCCAGCCGCATCATGCTTCCTCCTCCACCTGGAAGCCTTTCTTCTCTATTCCTTGAACCCCTGACTTGCTTCTAAAGACTCGCTTCTGTGGGGCTCTCCTATCTCCCCAGTAAAAGCACAAGCAGAATCATTTACTAGGAAAGGCACATAATTGGGAGTCAGATTATTTAAGTTCTTACCTGAGCTTTACCCACTCAGGAAGAATGTCATGACTTTGGGCAGATTCCTTCAGCTCTGCTAACCTTGACTTCTTTATCTGCAAACTGAAGCTAATAACACTTGCTCATAGAGCTGCTGTGAATCTGCAAGGAGCCACGGAAGGGCCTGGACCCACGGCTCAGACAGAGCTGGTGCCCGAGCGTGGCGGTTGTCGCGATGATGATGACGGAACCAGGGATCCGGTTTCAGACTTTTCAGGATTTGTCTCAGGGACAAACGCAGTGGTTGCTGACCAAGTCCTTGTTTGGTCGCCTGAGGCTTTGTGCTGACCAGACTTTTCGTCACACTTCTGGTGGGGACTCCTTTCCCCACGTGCACCCAGCTCAGCAGGTCCGGTTCGGAGAGACAGGAAAAGAGGGACCTCATCTAGTGGGTGAGGAAATAGAGGGCTGTGATTTTTTTTTTCTAAATACGAAAATCTTTTTTTTTTTTGAGGCTTCGTTTTAAGGAATAAAAATAGCCCAGAGTCAAAAATGGTACCTTTGGAAAATCGCCAGCCAGCCACCAGCTACAACGTCTCTTGGTGTCTCTCATTCTTTTTTTTTTTTTGCCTTTTGTCATTTTAGGGCCACACCCGTGGCATGTGGAGGTTCCCAGGCTAGGGGTCTAATCGGAGCTGTAGCCACTGGCCTATACCACAGCCACAGCAACTCAGGATTCAAGCCGCGTCTGCAACCTACACCACAAGTCATGGCAACGCCGGATGGTTAACCCACTGAGCAAGGCCAGGGATCAAACCTGCAACCTCATGGTTCCTAGTCGGATTCATTAACCACTGCGCCACGACGGGAACTCCGGTGTCTCTCATTCTAAATGTGTACAGAGAACGTCTGGTTGGCCCCACTGGTCCATGATGTGGTATCTGTTTGAGTCCCATCCGCTGTGACTGGTCACATTGTCACCTGCCCGTTCATCAGGACTGGGCTGGGCAGTAAATCCAGGGCAGGCAATGGGGTACAGATTCAGGCTGACTGATTCACCTGGTATGAGTGTCTTCGAGGCTCCTGACACTGGATGATTTGAGGACAGTGGCCTCCGAAAAGGGCACATGCAAAAGAAGAGCCAGAGGAGGGTACCTCCTGGGGACTAGTCACCTGACCCTCTCCAAGCGTCCCTCTGTACTCAGGAGACATAGCTGGAAGCCAGCTTGTTGTGGGGAGGGGCTCTCCGAGGTTGGGTCCCCGCCCCCACACCCGGCCCTGCAACAAGGATTTGGGAGCAAATAATGTATTTGCAGTGTGACCCCAGAAACCCTAGGAGGAAGTGGGAAAGTGAGAGGGAAGAGAAGAAAGTCAGTTAACTGTGCTGGTGGAGTGTCTGCGGTGGCACAGCGGTAACGAAGCCAGCTAGTATCCGTGAGGATGCGGGTTCGATCCCTGGGCTCGCTCAGTGGGTTAAGGATCCGGCGTTGCCGTGAGCTGCGGTGTAGGTCGCAGACACGGCTCGGATCCCGTGTTGCTGTGGCTGTGGTGTAGGCCGGCAGCTGTAGCTCCAATTCGACCCCCAGCCTGGGAACTTCCGTATGCCACAGGTGTGGCCCTAAAAAGCAAAGAATGAAAATAAACCGTGCTGGCAAATAGGTTGCTCCTAGGGGCAGCTAGGACTCAAATCCTTGGAGAGAGACTCCTCCCTGGAGGGGAGAGAGCACTGAAGTCTTTACCCCCCGAAGCCTGTCCTTGGGATGCACGCTGACACTCAGGGGCTGTGCAGACTGAGCACACCCTTGCAGCCAGAGAATGCTCTCGAAGAGAGACAGAGTTGGTTGTTGGCATGTCAGGGAACTGAATTCAGGGGACCTCCTGATGAGGCCACGGGAAGACGGGTGGAGACCAAGAGCGTTTACACAGGGGTCAAGTCCGTTGAGTGGAAGCCTTCTCAGATCCCGGCTCTGCCCTTCACTGAGCATCTTGGGAAGTTATCTAGTCTGCCTGAGCCTCGGTTGCCCCACCTGTAAAATGGGTACCTTCACACCCACCTCATAGGAAGTTGTGAGCTATAAGGCAATAATGTATATAAACATTTAGAACACTTTGTCCTACTGGCTACTCAATGCTGGTCATCAGCACCGTTATTTGTTGCTGCAGAAGAGCTATGGGAAGTGGTAGTTCTTTTTTTTTCCCTAATGGACTCTGGTTTGTATCAGGAGAAAACAGCATTGCTCATTAAACTCATTGTTTTACTAGATGGAGGCAGAAGAGGCTGCTGCTAAAATATCCTCAGAAGTGAACTTGGCGCGCTTACCTCCCACCTATCACAACGAGACCCACACGGAAACCAAGATTGGAAATAATACCATCCAAGTCCACCGGGAAATTCACAAGGTAGGGGCCGTCGTGGCCGGCACTTTTCCTCCTTTCCTCGGCGCCCAGTGTCTGCAGAGATCTAAGGTCTTGTTCTCATGTGCGATAACCCAAGTCAAAAATACAAATGAGGAGTTCCTGTCGTGGCTCAGTGGTTAACGAATCCGACTAGGAACCATGAGGTTGCGGATTCGATCCCTTGCCTTGCTCAGTGGGTTAAGGATCCGACGTTGCCGTGAGCTGTGGTGTAGGTTGCAGACGCGGCTCGGATCCCGCGTGGCTGTGGCTGTGGCGAAGGCCGGCGGCTACAGCTCCTGTTAGACCCCTAGCCTGGGAACCTCCATGTGCCATGGATGTGGCCCTAGAAAAGGCAAAAAGACCAAAAAAAAAATGCAAACAAGGATGGGAAAATACAGGTTAAAAACCAGAGAGAGTCAAGGAGCTCTTGAGGGGGAAAGAGATGTGTCAAAAACATGAATTGCATTTGCACTTTGACGGTTAGTTTAACTCTGGTCTTCCCACCTGTCTAATTGCAAAGGGATGTCTGGGGCTTTTTAATTATTGCAAAAAGGAGCCAAACGGTCATGGAGAGAGAGAACTTCCCTAGTATTGAGTTGGAGGAGTTTATCTCACAGGATTTGATCTGTGTTTGGTAGAGTCAAAACAGAGTTCATGGTGGGGTGAACAGATCTTCCCCATTTCTGCAGGCGGAGCTCCAACGTGATATACTCAATCTTTAGAAGGGAAAGCCTCTTGCACGCGTGTGTTCATTGCAGCACTATTCACAATAGCCGAGACATGGAAACAACCCAAATGTCCATTGGCAGATGATTGGATTAGAAAGATGTGGCATATATACACAATGGAATACTACTCAGCCATAAAAAAGGGTAAAATAATGCCATTTGCAGCAGTGTGGGTGGAATTAGAGACCCTCATACTGAGTGAAGTCAGTCAGAAAGAGAAAGACAAATACTGTATGATATCACTTATATCTGGAATATAAGGTACTGTACAAATGATCCTTTCTACAGAGAAGAAAATCACAAGAGAGAACAGACTTGTGGTTGCCAAGAGGGTGGGGGAGGGAGTGGGGTGGTCTGGGAGTCTGGGCTTAACAGTTGTAGACTGTTGCCTTCGGGATGAAAAAGCAAGTTGATCCTGCTGTATAGCCCTGGAAACTATGTCTAATCACTTGTGATGAATCTATATATGTATGCGTAACCTGGTCACCACGCTGTACAGTTGAAAAATTGACAGAAAACTGTAAACCAGCTATAATGGAAAAATAAAATAAATACATAAATAAATTCAGAAAAAAAAAGAAAGGAAAGCCTCTATTGCCACAAGGTGAAATGCTTATTTGCTTGTTGGTTATTCATTCAAAATTCTTTTTTTTTTTTTTTGTCTTTTTGCCTTTTCTAGGGCCGCACGCGCGGCATATGGAGGTTCCCAGGCTAGGGGTCTAACAGGAGCTGTAGCCGCCAGCCTTCGCCACAGCCACAGCCACACGGGATCCGAGCCACGTCTGCAACCTACACCACAGCTCACGGTGACGCTGGATCCTTAACCCACTGAGCGAGGCCAGGGATTGAACCCCCAACCTCACGGTTCCTAGTCGGATTCGTTAACCACTGAGCCACGACGGGAACTCCCTCATTCAAAATTACTATTGCAGAGTGTTTTCCAACCTACCGTGTGTCTAAGTGTCTCGTGGTTCAGTATATTGTACAAGGAGCAGGCAGGTTTGTTCTCGATCTGACTTAAGAAGAAAACATTGCAGACCTAGAGGAACGCGGCATTAGCTTGCTGCTGGTGTGAGATGTCTCCAGTGTGACTTTGGCAGGACTTAGAGAGCTAACCAAGTAGCCTGTGTTCTCTTGAAGAGAATCTGGGGTGCAGATGTTCAGGGTCATTGTTAGAGTAGAGAACATCAAAGACCTCTGATCTTATCTCAGTGCCTACATGGAAGCCCAGTGGTGGCTCTCACAAAAGAGCCTTGCTCTTGTTCAAGTGCCCAGGTAATGACTGGCTTGAAACAATAGCGTATCTGTGCCATAGAGGATAAGGGGTCAATTTTCATGAGCCATTGCCTTCCTATAAAGTAGCCTTTGTGTGGCCCTCCGCTGTGCTGCAGACTGATGGGCCCAGCTCCAGAGCGGACCCCTCTGCCAAATAAATGAATGAGTCACATGCCAAACAGGATCCTTTAGCATTGCCCGTCTGAAGAGTAGAGAATGTTTCCAAAATTATTGTTTTATTCTTGTCAAAACCAAAATTCAGTCATCCTTTCTGACAATAATTAGCCGATAGGCTCACTGCTACTTAAATTTGCTCCTTGTAGATATCAGAATACCCATGTGTGGAGTTCCTGTTATGGCTCAGCGGGTTAAGAACCCAGCTAGTATCCATGAGGATGTGGGTTCAATCCCTGGCTTCCCTCAGTGGGCTGGGGATCCGGCGTTGCTGTGAGCTGTGGTGTAGGCCGCAGATGCGGCTCGGATCCCGCGTGACTGTGGCTGTGGTGTAGGCCGGCAGCTGCAGCTCCGATTCAGCCCCTAGCCTGGGAACCTCCATATGCCGCGGGTGCGGCCCTGGGGGAAAAAAAAAAAAAGAATACCCAAGTGTGAGTCCCACCAGTAACTACTGTGAACCTAAAAAACGACTTCAATTTCATGACCCTCGCTAACTATATTTATGAAATAGGGATGTCAACATCTATAGTATGGTATCGTGAGGGTCAAATAAATAATGTGAGAGTCATTGTAAACTAAACAGTGCTAAGCCGTGGCAAATTATTATTACGGTTGTTGCTATGGTAAAGCTGTTATCCACATGGGGTGGTAGTTCTTGAGTGGGTTCCACGGAGCACCTGTCCTGTGCAATGCTTTATGAAAGAGAGATCAGTGGTGAAACATATTTGGAAATGTTGTACATATGTCTCATTCTAGAGATGACAAAAATGCATCTTTGTATAATAAAGGCTCTGAGAAGTCCTGCAGCCTATACATATAGGACTGTACAATTAAAAAATATATATATATTTGGAGTTCCTGTCATGGCTCAGTGGTTAACGAATCCGACTAGGAACCATGAGGTTGTGGATTCGATCCCTGGCATCACTCAGTGGGTTAAGGATCCGGTGTTGCCGTGAGCTGTGGTGTAGGTCGCAGATGCGGCTCGGATCCCGCGTTGCTGTGGCTGTGGTGTAGGCCGGCGGCTACAGCTCCTGTTAGACCCCTAGCCTGGGAATCTCCATATGCCGTGGGTGCGGCCCTAGATAAGGCAAAAGGACAAATATATATGTGTGTGTGTACATATATACATATAAAACATTGGTTAAGCCTATAAAGACCTGGCATAAAGGAGGAAGCCATCATCTCTTTGCTGTAGAGAAAGAAATTATGTACATAAAAATTTTTACTTATTTATTTATTTGTCTTTTAGGGCTGCACCAGGGCCATACGGAGGTTCCCAGGCTAGGGGTTGAATTGGAACTGTAGCCACTGGCCTACACCACAGTCACAGCAACGCAGGATCCGAGCCGTGTCTGCAACATACTCCGCAGCTCACGGCAACGCCTGATCCTTAACCCACTGAGCAACGCCAGGGATCAAACCCACAACCTCTTGGATGCCATTCAGGTTCGTTAACCGCTGAGCCACAACAGGAATTCCTTTCACTTATTTATTTTTTTTATTTAGATACACCTTTTAAAGTACATTGGTGAAGACATAA
Source organism: Catagonus wagneri (assembly GCA_004024745.2). Taxonomy (NCBI): domain Eukaryota; kingdom Metazoa; phylum Chordata; class Mammalia; order Artiodactyla; family Tayassuidae; genus Catagonus; species Catagonus wagneri. The sequence continues at coordinate 34,429,094 of PVHT021183666.1, forward strand.
TTCTTATCTCCTCAGAACTGGAATTAGGACTGGAATTTGATCCACTGTTGCACGTTAGGCTGAGAGTTTCCACTTGGTTTTGGCTGTAGGCACTTGCGATATTAGAGCTGGCAGGAACTTTAAAGATGACCTAGAAATGAGAAAACTGTGAATCAGAGACCAGAAATGATTCGTTCCAGGTTACATACTAGACAGTTGTAGGTGTCTGGGCCAAGGCTCAGAAAACACAGGTCAGGAGCTCCTGTCGTGGCTCAGTGGAAATGAATCTAACGAACATTCATGAGGACAGAGGTTCGATCCTTACCTCAGTCAGTGGGTTAAGGATCCTGCCGTGAGCTGTGGTGTAGGTCGCAGATGCAATTTGGATCCCCAGTTGCTGTGGCTGTGGCGAAGGCCGGCAGCTGTAGCTCTGATTCAACCCCTAGCCTGGGAACCTCCATATGCCGTGGGTGCAGCCCTAAAAAGCAAAAAAAAAAAGAAAAAAAAATGAAAAGAAAAGAGATCACTGAGCTCCCAAGCTTCTTTCTGTTCTATCACCAATGCATAGGTTAGAGGACATGTCCTTGGGTGGGTTGGGAATGGCCTGGGTTCCATGTCAGGATTTTTTTTTTTTTTTGTCTTTTCCAGGGCCACGCCCACAGCATGTGGAGGTTCCCAGGCTAGGGGTCTAACAGGAGCTGTAGCCGCTGGCCTTCGCCACAGCCACAGCCACGCGGGATCCAAGCCGCGTCTGCGACCTACACCACAGCTCACGGCAGCGCCGGATCCTTAACCCACTGAGCGAGGCCAGGGATCGAACCCGCAACCTCATGGTTCTTAGACTTGTTAACCACTGAGCCACGATGGGAATGCTCATGTCAGCATTTTAAGGCTCAGCTTTGAGGTGCCTGCTTCTGGTTGCAAAAGAAGCAGATAGCAGATAGAGAATTGTGGGGCCAGGCCTCCCACTGTTTAGTTGTTTTCTTCTTTCCCTTCTTCTTCGTCTTTTCCGCCCCTTTTTTTTTTTGCTGTACCTGCAGCATGGAGAAGTTCCCAGGCCAGGGATCAAACCTGTACCACAGCAGTAACCAGATCCACAGTGGTGACAACAGCAGGTTCTTAACCCTCTGAGCCACCAGGGAACTCCACTTAGGCACTTTTTGTTTTGTCTTTTTAGGTCCACACCCATGGCACATGGAAGTTTCTAGGTTAGGGGTCAAATCAGAAATGCAGTTGCCAGCCTGTGCCACAGCCACAGCAACACCTGATCTGAGCTGCGTCTGTGACCTACACCATAGCTCATAGCAACGCTGGATCCTTTAACCCAATGAGCAGGACCAGGGACTGAACCCGCATCGTCACAGATCCTAGTCGGATTCTTAACCTGCTGAGCCTCAAAGGGAACTCCACTTAAGCACTTTTCTTTTTTTTTTTTTTTTTTTGCCTTATCTAGGGCCTCACTCGCGGCATATGGAGGTTTCCAGGCTAGGGGTCTAATTGGAGCTACAGCCGCCGGCCTTTGCCACAGCTACAGCCACGCGGGATCGGAGCCACGTCTGTGACCTACACCACAGCTCACAGCAATGCCAGATCGTTAACCCACTGAGCGAGTCCAGGGATCGAACCCACAACCTCATGGTTCCTAGTCGGATTCACGATAGGAACTTCCACTTAGGCACTTTTTTGATGAAACGGTTCCCCAGAATCAGGAACGGGGCAGTTGTAGCTAAAATCTATTTCCTTCTCCTGAACAGTGTTCGATGTTGAATTTCAAGTGAACGAGCCCCACGAATGATAAAAATAGCTAATGCTGGAGTTCCCGTCGTGGCTTAGTGGTTAATGAATCCAACTAGGAACCATGAGGTTGTAGGTTCGATCCCTGGCCTCGCTCAGTGGGTTAAGGATCCGGCGTTGCCGTGAGCTGTGGTGTAGATTGCAGACGTGGCTCGGATCCCACGTTGCTGTGGCTGTGGCGAAGGCCAGCGGCTACAGCCTCTGTTAGACCCCTAGCCTGGGAACCTCCATATGCCACGGGTGCGGCCCTAGGAAAAAGGCAAAAAGACAAAAAAATAAAAAGCTAATGCTGAGTACTGGCGAGGTGACAGGCTGCCTGCTGCCTCGGCCCCCCTCATAGCAGCCACATGCCGCAGACTCTGTTGGATGTCTTATTGCTGATGCTGCTGGTGGAACTCAGAAAGAAAAGGAGAGCAGGAATTCTGTCTCCTTTAGCAGATGCTTTTGCTTCAGAAAATAGAACGCAACAAAACGACACCTTGAGGGATTTGCCCAGATTTCCTTGTGTCTCACGTTCAGCATCCTTGTCCTCCTCTTAGATCACCAACAACCGGACTGGACAGATGGTCTTTTCTGAGACAGTCATCACATCGATGGGAGAGGAAGAAGGCAAAAGGAGCCACGTGAGTACTTAACTCGCCTGTGCTCACACCCTCCAGTGCAGACTCGCCTGCTTAGCCTGCCCAGGGGGACCCAGACTTTAGACCGTGGGCAGCAGGGAGCTGGCTTCCAGGTACCTCTCCTGCCTTGTTTCTGCCAAGATTCTCCAGTTCCTGCAGCTCTGGCCGGGATAGCTGCAGTCTGGTAACAGGCTCCGCCTCCAGGCACCCTGCCCTGGACGTGACAGATGCGTTCAGCTCGGTTGTCATTTGCCTGACTGCATTTCGGCCTTGAAAGGGAAACATGGGGGTGCCAGGTGCATTGTTTGGGGTCCCTGGTAACGACACCTGGTGCATTTGACCTAAAAATCGTCTAAAGGCTCTGGCAACATCATTTATAATCCCAGCCCTGCTCTGGCAGTTTGAGAGCAAGAAAACCTAAAGTGGCACCCAGTGGCCCAAGGAAAAGGTGTCCTCCTGCACCAGGCTTCACTCTGGGGCCCCCATGCTTGTCCCCACTGCGTAGTGGCCTATGGCTCAGTCCAAAGGTGCCTGCCTTCTAGAGAATGAATAGAAGCCAAACATTGCAAGGAGCCTGGCACAGGGCGGGGGATGACCCAGGCCGAGTCACTGCTCTCCAGGACTCCCAGCCAGGCCCGAGGTGACTCAGCTGCCCCTTATCTTCACAGAGAGGTGGCCGGTTTCAGATGCAACCGGGAGGAATGTGCACAGTGCCTGCCACGTGCATCACGTGCGCAGTGCCTGGTGCAAACTTTCCACTGCAGGTTTTTCCCCTCTGAGGTGCAGAATGCATCTCCAGCCCTCCAGCCTTCCCAGCGGATCAAGGTTTTCCCCTCACCCCTCCTGGTCTTATCACAGGAAGAGAAGCAGCGTGCCTGTAACCCTTACGGAAGGGGTTGGTAGTCAGCGGGGTCTTTTTAAAACAAAAATTATTCATTTATTTTTATGGACCTATAGTTCGCTTATAACTTGTCTTAGTTCCTGGCATATATAGTCTCATTTATATTCTTTTCCAGAGTGGTTTGTTAGGGTATTGAATATGGTTTTCTGCGCTATATAGTAGGACCTTGTTGTTTATCTACTTTATGTAGAAATAGTTTGTATCTGTTAATCCCAGACTCCTAATTTATCCCTCGCCACTCCTTTTCCCTTTGGGCGTCAGTTTGTTTTCTGTGTCTGTGAGTTTTGCAAATAAGTTCATTTGTGCTATGTTTTAGATTCTACATGTGATATCATAGAGCATTTATTTTCCTCTTTCTGACTTGCTTCACTGAGTGTGATAGTCCCTAGGTCCATCCATATCACTGCAAACGATGCTGTTTCCTTCTTTTTATGGCTGAGAAGTATTCTGTTGTCTGATGTGTATGTGCCACGTCTTCTTTATCCATTCATCTGCCAGTGAACATTTAGGTTGTTTCCATGTCTTGGCTGTTGTAAACAGTGCTTCTGTGAACCCAGGCAGTGCATATATCTTTTCAAATCATAGTTTTGTCTGGATATAGGCCCAGGAGTGGAATTGCTGGATCATATGACAACTCTATTTTTAGTTTTTTTGAGGAATCTCCGGACTGTTTCCATAGTGGCTGCTCCAGTTTGCATTCTGTCCCACGGTGTAGGAGGGTTCCCTTTTCTCTACACCCTCGCCAGCATTTGTTATTTGCAGACTTATTAATGATGGCCATTCTGACTTGGATGGTGCTTCGTTGTAGTTTTGATTTGCATTTCTATAATAATTAATGATGTTGAGCATCTTTTCATGTGCCTCTTTGCCATCTGTATGTCTTCTTTACGGAAATGTCTGTTTAGATCTTCTGCCAAGTTTTTGTTTGGGTTGTTTTTGTTGTCACTGTTGTTGAGATGTTTGTATATTTTGGAGATTAAGCCCTTGTTGGTTGTATCATTTGCAGCTATTTTCTCCCATTCCATAGGTTGCCTTTTTTTTTTTTTTTAATGATTTCCTTTGCTATGCAAAACCTTGTAAGTTTGATTAGGTCCCATTTTCTTTTATTTCTGTTGCCTTGGGAGGCTGACTTAAGAAAACATTTGTACGGTTTATATCAGAGAGTGTTTTGCCTATGTTCTCTTCTAGGAGTTTTAGGGTGTAATGTCTTACGTTTAAGTCTTTAAGCCATTTTGAGGGTTTTTTTTTTTTGTGCATAGCTTGAGGGTATGTTCCAAATTCATTGATTTACTCATGGCTGTCCAGTTTTCCCAATACCACTTGCTGAAGAGACTGTCTTTTCTCCATTGTATGTATGCTCCTTTGTCAAAGATTAACTGGCCTTATAAGTCAATTAATCTGGGCTTTCTGTTCTATTCCATTGATCTATAAGTCTGTTTTTGTGCTGATGCCATTCTGTTTTGATTATTGCAGTTTTGTAGTGCTCTCTAAAGTCTGAGAGGCCTATACTGCGAGCTTTGTTCTTTTTCCTCTGGTTGCTGTGGCAATTCTGGGTCTTTTAGGGTTCCATATAAATTTTAGGGTTATTTGTTCTAGTTCTGGGAAGAATGTCATGGGTAATTTGACAGAGATCACAGTAAATCTGTAGATTGCTTTGGGTAGTAGGGCCATTTTAGCAATATTGATTCTTCCAGTCCAAGAGCATGGGCTAGCTTTCCATTTCTTTGAGTCATTTTCACTTTCCTTTATTAACGTTTTATAGTTCTCAGTGTGTAAGTTTTTTGCCTCCTTGGTCAGGTTTATTCCTCAGTATTTTTTATGCAATTTTAGAAGGGGTTGTTGTTTTACTTTCCCTTTCTGATGTTTCATTGTTAGTGTAAAGTAATGCACCCAATTTCTGTATGTTAATCTTGTGTCTTGCTACCTTGCAGAATTCATTTATCAGTTTTAGTAGTTTTTGTGTGGAGTCCGTAGGGTTTTCTATATATAGTATTATGTCATCTGCCTATAATGATAAATTTACCTCTTCTCTTCCAATTTGGATACCTTTTATTCCTTTTTCTTGTCTGATTGCTGTGGCTAGAACTTCCGATCCTTTGTTGAATAAAGTGGTGAGAGTGGGCATCCTTGCCTTGTTCCAGATTTTAGTGGGAAGGCTTTCAGGTTTTCACCATTGAATATTGTGTTGGCTGATGGTTTGTCATAAATGGCTTTTAGTATGTTAAGATATGTTCCCTCTGTACCCACTTTGGTAAGAATTTTTATCATGAATGAATGTTGAATTTTATGAAATGCTTTTTCTGCATATATTAAGATGATCGTGTGGTTTTCATCTTTTCTTTTGTTGATGTGGTGTATCACATTTATATATATATATATATATATATATATATATATATATATATATATATATTGTCGTTTTTTTGCCTTTATGTAGAGCCACACCCGCGGCATATGGAGGTTCCCAGGCCAGGGATCTAACAGGAGCTGTAGCTGCCGGCCTTTCGCCACAGCCACAGCAACACGGGATCCAAGCCATGTCTGCGACCTACACCACAGCTCACAGCAATGCTGGATCCTTAACCCACTGAGCAAGGCCAGGGATCGAACCCACAACCTCATGGTTCTTAGTCGGATTTGTTAACCACTGAGCCACGAAGGGAACTCCTATTTATATATGTTGAAGCATCTTTGTGACCCTGGGACTAATCGAGCTTGATTATGGTGTATGATATTTTTTAATGTGTTGTTGGATTTGTTTTGCTAATAGTTTGTTGAGGATTTTTACATCTGCATGCATCAAAGATATTGGCGTGCAATTTTCTTTTTTGATATTATCTTTGTCTGATTTTGGTGTCAGGGTGAAGATGGCTTCATACAGTGACTTGGGGAGTGTTCTTTTCAGTCTTTTGGAAGAGTTTGAGAAGGATTGGTGTTAAGTTTTTTGTATGTTTGATAGAATTCCTCAGTGAAGCCATCTGGTCCTAGACTTTTTGCAGGGGTTTTGTTTTTGTTTGCTTTTAGTTAGTCTCTATTCCACTTCTAGTGATTGGTCTGTTCGGATTATCTGTTTTTTCTTGATTCAGTTTTGGTATGTTTGGGCTGTATGTTTCTAAAAAGTTGTTCATTTCTTTTAGGTTGTCCAATTTGTTGGCATGTAATTTTTCATAGTATTCTCTTATGGTTTTTTGTATGTTCACAGTATCGACTGTATTTCTCTCTTTCATTTCTTCCTTTGTTTATTTGGGTTCTCTCCCTTTTCTTCTTGGTGAGCCTGGCCAGAGATTGATTGATTTTGTTTACTCTTTCAAACAACTAGCTACTGGTTTTAGTGATTTTTTTCTATTGTTTTTATAAGTCTCTATTTTCTTTATTTCCTCTCTAATCTTTATTATTTCCTTTCTTCTGCTGACTTTGCAGGTTCTTTTGGCTTGTTTTTGGCACAGTGCTCAGGCATTTACTGCAAGCTGAGGGAGTCCAGTCATCTTTTTGTGATGGGGTGACCCCCCCCCCCATTCAAGGGACTTGGAGGATGATGGGGGGGGCAAGAGGCAGAGGCAGAGGTTGGCATGAATTTGGAAGCATGAGTTTGTCACTTTCAAACTAGGTCACTTCAATTCTGCTGTCTTTAAATGAGCAATGAATTTCATCACCACCCCCAGTTCTGAGAGAACAGAAGCCTGTGAAACAAAGGTAGGATTGACTAAGATCAAGAAGGAAGAGAGGCTGACTTTCAAAAGTGGGAAGAGGAGTTCCCATTGTGGCTCAGCAGTAACAAACCCAGCTAGTGTCCATGAGGATGTAGGTTCAATCCCTGGCCCTGCTCAGAGGGTTAGGGATCCAGCATTGCCGTGAGCTGCAGTGTAGGCAAAGACATGGCTTGGGTCTGGTGTTGCTGTGGCTGTGATATAGGCTGGCGGCTGCAGCTCTGATTTGACCTCTTGGCTGGGAAATTCCATATGCCACAGGTGCGGCCCTAAAATAAATAAAAAATAAGGGAAGAGAAAGAAGAATAAAAGAAAAATAGGAAAAAAAAAAAAAAGACACACGGATGGTACCAAGAGGGAGAGGCTTTAGAGTATTCCAGATTTAAGCTCTCTGTGAAAGGGCAGAAACACGACTCTCAGTGCTGTGGATGATGCAGAACATGTTTGTCTTCAAGGAAGAAACCCCGGTGTAAGATGGTGTGATAGCAGTTTTGCACTGGACGCCTCCCAGAGCCCAGGGGGCAGTAGTGCTGCAGTGAGCACCCTCGTACCTGCTGGGGACCCAGGCGCACATACCCACCCCCCTCCGCTGCCCTCCAGGTGAGGGCAGCTGTGTCAGGCTTTGAGCCGTGTGGTGGGGGGAAAAACCAAGGCTCTGAGAGTGGCAGGTGGGTGAGAGGCAGGATCTACAAGATGCTAAGAGTGGTCATGGATCAGGGAGCAGCTGCCTGCACTCGTGTGCTGCAGCCTCTGAGTTGGTGCCGGTGTTCCTGAGTCTGCGTGGCCCCTGTGTCCATGCCTCGGGCTCAGCGGGGAGGCCCAGAATCTCCACGCCTGCCCACACCGGCTCATACGTGGATCAGGAGATGGAGGACCTACACGTGGCACCCCTGTGCAGTGCACTCTGAACCCCTGTGAAGGACAGTCCTGAGGCTGCAAGAAGTTGATAAGGAGAGATACATCCCAGAAACCCAGAAAGTGGACACTAACCAGGTTTTTCCAGATTCCTACTCGAGACTTCACAGTGTTTCACTCTGAGTTTCTCGAAGAGAATAAATTCCAATTTGATTGGCTGGAACAGAGGCCTGGGGCATCTGATGCTTGACCAGCCGGTGCCTGGCCACCCCCATGGGTCTTTAGAGAACAGACTGGAGACTTTTCAAGCTACGATGAAAAGGGGGTGGGTCATGTCACTGGGATGGTAGTGTGTTAACCTGACTCCAGAGCCTCAGCTTATTGTCAGAACACCTTGCCAGGAGTCAGAGGAACGAGGTCTAGTTTAGGTGGCCACAGAATTCTTCTGTTCGACTCCTCTTTGGTTCCTGGGTCACCCTTGTCCCAGCACAACTGAGCTGGGACTCAAGCCTCCAGGGAGTGGGAGCTCCTTTTTCTGTGCTGTAAAGACCAGATTGCCTCAAAGGCATGAAAATTGGTGGCACATCGTCACCCCTGTCCGATTCCATCATTTTACAACGTCTTGATTTTCACAGTTGGCTCTGAAAAATGCATTATGCGCTGATGAAACTTTGTCTTAAAAATGGAAAAAGGAGGCTTGCCATTCAAAAGGGTAAAATTAAAATTCTATGCTGTGCAAACCTTATATGACTGTACATCGGAGCTACGTTTTCAGGATTTAAAACTCCCAGATGAATGCCATTAAAAATAATCGCCAGGCACGCCATATTTTCCTTTCTTCAAGTGCTGGCATGTGCGTTCTGTGCATGGTAACCTGAGGAGGCCCATGGGGCGTCATACATGGCAACGCTATATTGCGCGTCTGCAAGACCTAGCCCAGTACGTGCATCGGCCTGTTCTCACTCTCACATGCAAAAGGGGAAAAGGACATGGCAGCTTGTTATTTCACCTGAGCACACCAGTGATGGTGATGTGGTCCGACGTCTTTCTGTGAGGCTTTTGTGCAGAGTCCCCTTCATGGGCCAGTGGGTGGGCTGACTGATGCTGTGCTACTTTGGTGCAGGGGGTTGGGAAAAAGAGTGTTGGAAGCTAGAGAGCAGACAAGCCGTTATGTGCACATGAGAGGCTTTTGTCTGTAACTGCGTCCCCAAGATATGAAGCATCTGGCCCAATTAGCCAAGGCACCATTTCGAAGGGACACAGCCTCTCATTAAAGCACAGCTCAGAGCTACAGAGCTTAGCGCATTGTGCCTTTGTTGTCTTTTCTATTTTCACATTGGAACGCGATATAAAAGAGCAGGTCTGGAGTTCCCTTCATGGCTCAGTGGTTAATGAATCCGACCAGGAACCATGAGGTTGCGGGTTCGATCCCTGGCCTTGCTCAGTGGGTTAAGGATCCGGCGTTGCCGTGAGCTGTGGTGTAGGTTGCGGACGCGGCTTGGATCCCGCTTGGCTGTGGCTGTGGCGAAGGCTGGTGGCTACAGCTCCTGTTAGACCCCTAGCCTGGGAACCTCCATATGCTGCGGGTGCAGCCCTAGATAAGGCAAAAAAGGACAAAAAGAAAAAAGAGCAGGTCTGTTTCTCCAGCTGAACACACCTTATTGAACCTACAGTTCCATCACTTATGAGCCACTCTAAGCTATTGCTCAAGACATCTGAAGGCACAGTAGACGCATTTCACTGCCAGAATCATCCAGATGGCAGTGATCTGAGTGACTCCGAGATTTAATTGTCCAAGAGAATGCTCAGGGCAGACAGCTGAGCGTGAATAGCGACAATGGAATTCTCCACTCGCGTGAGCCCAGTGCGTTCCCACTGCAAGGATGCTTTGTCTGTTACTTGCGTCCACATCTGGGAGAAGAGGGGTAATAAACTGTAGCTGAACTTCTCCCAAGATCTGTTGGTCTGTTTCCCGTCGAACAGTAAGCATTCTGTTACTTCGAAGCGCAGAGACCCAGCAAGATTGCGAGCAGAGGAAGCCTTTTAAACGGCCCCTTTTCTCGTTAGGCCTCAGCTTCTCCCTTGTCCCCAGCTTGTTCACGCATCACAGAGTAAGTGCAGGTGGAGTGTCAGCTTTGCTTCCTCTGCCCTGATCTCTGAGACGGGAGCCACCCTTGTCAATGTCATGAAATTGCAGAGGGCACCGTGCTCATAGGTCTTTGGGGGTTAATTTTAACAGAAATGTACTGGCGGAGGACATGGGTCCCTTAGAGACCTCCAGGCAGTTCCCAAAGGCCCAGAAAAGTCCTTCCGGGTATGTGGGGAGGGGGCGGGGGTGGCAGAGCAGGTCCCAGGAACTGCGGTCCTTCCCTGTCTGTCAGTCCGGGGGCAGGATGCCGTCTGAACAAGGTATGAGGGTTCACCCCTGGGTTCAGACCTGCCCATGCCCTTGCAGGCTCTGTCCTCGGTGATTCAGTTTCTTTATCCATGGAAACTAATAATCCCTGGTTCACAAAATTGCGTCCGAGTCTCGTAAGGCGCGGCTTATAAAAGCTCTTTGTGTAAAGCTCATTATTGCTGAAAAGTAATTAATGCTGGGTTCTAATTGACTTCTTCCTGGATCCCAGCCACCTGCTGTGAGGAGAACGGGATTTCCCTGGAAGCCGAGGATGGGTTTCAGGACTCCACCAGCCCCTTCCCACTGATGGTTAATGGCCTTGGGCTAAGTCCTCCAAATCCCTCCCTGTGAGGAATGCATTTTGCCAGAAGCTCTGTGCTCCCTGCCTGGAGCTGGACTCACCCTGCGCTTCTTGTCCTGTCTGGTTTGGGTGTTCCGGGTGCAAACAAAAGGAAGGATGGGCCTGATGCATGACAAGAAGCAGAGGTTATGATCGAGTGCTGACAAGTTCCAGGATGGGCCCGGGTTGGCGGGACGTCTCTTGGTTTCTGTAGCAAACAACACGCTTGTGATTTTAAGTGTGATGCCAGAGTCTCGTGTGAATTCCACAGTCCTGTCACCAGACACTTGGGTCCATTTGTCTTTCTAGATTTATATTTCGCATTGACTCTGTAATTTCTGGCCAAGTATAAGGCCCTTGTGCCTTAATCCAGTAGGAAAAAAATACATAGGAAAAAATTGAAGAGCACTGGATCATCCGCAGATAAGCTATTCCCCCCCAAAAATGATGATGTGGGTGAACGCTTTTGAAGGAGCAGGCATTTCTCATTGAGCTATAACCTAGCTATATGAAATCGTACTCTCTCTTCAGCCTCAATGTCCTTCAGGAAGGAATTCGCCATTCCACATGCAAAACCAAGATATTGTGAGGTTGGAGTTCCCTTGTGGTGCAGCGGGTTGAGGATCTGGCATTGTCCCTGCAGTGGCTCAGGTTGCTGCTGTGGTATGGGTTTGATCCCTGGCCCAGGAACTTCCACCTGCCATGGGTGTGGCCAAAAAAAAAAGGGAAATACTGTGAGGTTGATAAATGAGTTTTCGTATGGGTTTCTTATACGTTAGTATAAAAGGATGTCTTCAAAGAAATGATCAGGGAAGAAGTAATTGCAAAGCAATATATTTACTATATAAAGTATTTAAGATAGGAGTTCCTATCGTGGCACAGAGGAAACGAATCTGACTAGCATCCATGAGAACGCAGGTTTGATCCCTGACCTCGCTCAGTGGGTTAAGTTTCCGGCATTGCTGTGAGCTGTGGTGTAGGTCGCAGATGTGGCTCGGATCCCATGTTGCTATGTCTGTGGTATAGGCCGGTAGCTACAGCTCTGATTCGACCCATAGCCTGGGAACCTCCATATGCCACGGGTGTAGCCCTAAAAAGACCAAAAAAAAAAAAAAAAGAGAGATATACTTTATATATACAATATATAAGCTATCTCATTTATAGAAAAAAGTATAATAGAGGTATACATAAAAGAGCTTGGCAAATGTACAAAAAATCATTACCAGTAGCTATCTGTGGAAGAATTTGCAGAGACTTTTCCTGTATGGATCTCTTTGTGTTTTGAATATTTTAAAAAGAGCTTGTGGGAGTTCCCATTGTAGCTCAGCAGGTTAAGAACCTAACGGGTATCCATGAGGCTGCCATTTCGATCCCTGGCTTCGCTCAGTGGGTTAAGGATCTGGTGTTGACGCCAGCTGCAGTGTAGATCACAGATTTTGACGCTGGGGTCTGGTGTGGCTGTGGCTGTGGCTGTGGTATAGGCCAGTGGCTACAGCTCCGATTGGACCCCTGGCCTGGGAACCTCCACATGCTGCAGGTGTGGCCCTCAAAAGAAAAGACAATTTCTTTGGTTATCAGTAAGGTCAAGGGAGTGGCCGTGTGAGACTCGTTAGCTGTAACAAAGTTATCTCATGGTTTCCTCTCTTCATCAGGCAGAAAGTTCAGTTTGATTAGGAAGGTGTGAAGTTCCAGCGGGAACCGTGCGGTCTGTGTCCACCGTGACTGTTGAAATTCCCGTGACTGGAGTCCCACTGTGGCGCAGTGGGGATCAGTGGCATCGAGGGAGCCCTGGGACTCAGGTTCGATCCCCAGCCCGGTACAGGGGGTTAAGGATCTGGCGTTGCCACTGCTGAGGCTTAGGTCGCAGCTGCGGCTTGGATCTGATCCCTGGCCCAGGAACTCCACATGCCACAGAGCAACCAATAATGATGGGAAAAAAATTCCCAGTATGAATCATTCAACTCATCCACTTATTTGCGCATTCACTGAGCACTTCATGTGTACCTGATGGTAGAGAGGACCCGGACTGGTGGTGGAACAAAAAGGAAACAGGTCGTTACAAGGTGGATTTGAATTTCTTTGGGCACAAGTGGATGGAATGTGGGGGGCATTGTGGGGGCACCAGATCAGGTAGCCAGAGAAGATTTTGGCAGGGGACACACCTCTTCGTGGGCTCTGGTGTTTCTGCACGTTTTATAAGCAGAGGCACCAATGGCCCTGTGGTTTCAGGCCGTCTTTTCCAGGAGGTTTGTCCAGCAGGCAGCCTTGGAGGACAGAGACGAGTCTCCCTGTCTGGCAGAGGAGAGGCTAGCTTGCAGTCTGTTAGATAAGAATCGGGTGCTCACGTTGACGTTCCTCCCTTTTTTTTTGGTCTTTTTTTAGGGCCACACCCGCGGCATATGGAGGTTCCCAGGCTAGGGGTCTAATCGGAGCTATTTCTGCCGACCTACGCCACAGCCACAGCAACGCAGGATCCGAGCCGCGTCTGCAACCTACACCACAGCTCACGGCAACGCCGGATCCTTAACCCACTGAGCAAGGCCAGGGATCGAACCCACAACCTCATGGTTCCTAGTTGGATTCATTTCCGCTGCGCCATGATGGGAACTCCCGACATTCCTCTTTCGATGCACACCCGCGGCACACACTGCATCCACCTGCGTCCCTCCTCCTTGTCCCCCGGGACTTGGGGGCAAGGGGAACTTGTCGCAGACGCGAAGTTCATGCCGCTTCCGGGCTGGCCGCAATAAAGCCTGTCTCTGACCCCGGAGTCTCACGTCTCCGCTGGCACCCGACCCTGGAAGGCTTGCTCGTCCACCTTGCAAGCTGGGTCTCAGACCCTTCACCCATCTTGACAGACTTTCTGGAAGACGCAGCCCGCGTTTTGAACCACGTGCCGGAATTCTCAGTTGTGGGGCGCAAGGGCAGTCCTTTGCAGAAGCGTTCTTTCCTCAGAGTCGAGGAGGAGGCACGCGGCAATTAGAACCCCTTGGAGGATTGAGACGTAGTGTAGGATGGCAGAGCTGGAGGTGTGCTGGGGGGAGTGGAGGGTGAGGCTGGGAGGAGGCGGGAATTACTTCAGGCAAGGCTCGGAGAGCCCAGCCAGGGAGTGGGAAACTGATACCGGGTAGGAACGTACTTGCATCTGCAGTGCTTGCGGGTTTAGTGTGTGGGGGCTCTGCAGAATCCCCAGAAGGGAGAGCTGGGCAGACCTGGTTTGGACGGCAGAGACATTGGTGGGGGACAGGGTTTTGCTTCATCCTGCAGAAACACTAGGCTGGGTTGCCTGTGCCCAGCAAAAAAAGCCTGGCTTCAGGGCTCGGAATCTGGACATTGTCCCTGAGAAATGGGATGAGCTGCTTTTGCTTGGTGCCAGCAGGCAGGCCAGAGAATTGACACTGATTAAACGTGAAACCTCATTAGGCTGACGGCTGCAGAAGCAGGCATTTTGATAGTGGCTAAAGGGCCTTAGCAGGTCAGGGGTGAGAGAGCGCCCTGTGCAGGTGGGTAATTGTCCCCAGCTCTTGGGGCCCGGGGATCCTTCCGGACCAGCCTGGGGCCTTTTCAGCTGTGAGGACGGTGGCTCTGCCCTTCCTTGATCTTTTGGTAGAGCTCCGAAAAACTCACAAAGCTCATGCGTATGTTTTGCTTTATTTCTAAAATAGCATCAGAGACCACAGCATTCCCTCATTCGGTCCCTGTGACTCAGAAAGTGACCACGTTAATCATCCCCTCTCCAAAGCCACCTATTTCTCCTTTTCCGTGTAAGTCCTGGTCACAGTTCAGACCAACGCGTCAGTGTCGTGATGGGCTTGGGAGCTCAATGATAATTACTAACCATCATGACGATAATAGTAATAGACAATGATGAATATAAGAGCTGCCGTTTACAGGTCTTGCTGTGTGCCGGGCACGGTGCTTGGGACCTGAGCGGCTTCCCTTCACGTTATCCACGGGACAGCCATGCAAGGCACATACCCTACTGATCCCATTTTATGGGTGAAGAAATAGATGCTCGGAGAAGTGAAACAGCAGAGCTAGGTGGAGAGTCAGTACGGAGAGAAAAACAAAATAAAGCAAATTAGGTCTCAGTGATTCTAAAACTTCCGAAACCCCTGTTCTTTTTTTTTTTTTTTTTTGATCTTTTTAGGGCTGCGCCCTCAGCATATAGAGGTTCCCAGGCTAGGGGTCGAATCGGAGCTGCAGCTGCCGGCCTACACCACAGCCACAGCCACACGGGATCTGAGCTGCGTCTGCAACCTATACCACGGCTCACAGCAATGCCGGATCTTTAATCCACTGAGCAAGGCTGGGGATCGAACCCGTGTCCTCGTGGATACTAGTCAGATCTGTTTCTGCTACACCACAGTGGGAACTCCCCAAGACCCATGTTCTTAATGGACCATTTTTTTAAATTGTAGTAAAATATATATAGCATAAAGTTTACTGTCCCAGTCATTTTTAAGCACATAGTTCAGTTGTAAGTACCTCCACCGTGTTGTGCTGCCAGTCGCCAGAGCTCTTTTCAGCCTGTGGAACTAGAACGTCACACCCTCTAAGCAATGACTCCGCGTTCCTCCCTCCCCGTGGCCCCTGGCAGCTACCCTTCTGTTTTCTGTCTTTATGAATCTGACTGTTCTAGATCCTTCCTATGAATGGGATCACACAGCATCTGTCCTCTTGTGACTGGCTTCTTTCATGGAGCATACGTCTCAAGGTTCATTCCTATGGGAGCGTGTGTCAGAATTTCCTTCCCTTTTAAGGCTGAACAATATTCCGTTGTGTGCATATCTGTACACACCACATTTTATTTTCATTCATCTGTCAGTAGGCACTTGGGTTGCTTCCACCTCTTGGCTGTGGTGAATAATACTGCCATGAGCGGGGGTGTACAAATATCTCTTTCAGTCTCTAATTTCAATTCTTTTGGTTATATACCCAGAGTGAAATTGCTGGATCATACGGTAGTTCTGTTTTTAATTTTTGGAGGCACTGCCATACTGTTTTCCACAGCAGCCTCACCCTTCTGTGTTCCCATGAGAGGAGCATGAGATGGGATGTTTTGTTACCGCTTGGCTTACGTGACTGAGGCCCTAGGAAGCTCAAGGGTCCCGTGTGAGCTGAAGGGCTGTACAAAAGTCCCCTGGCTTTGCTGCCCTTGGTCAAGGCAATGCCTTCCCAATGCTGGTCCCAGTGGTTGCTCTGCAGAGTGGCAGCCATAGTCTCAGGGGGTGCCTTGGAGGTGTAACCAAATCCACTCACATCAATGGACAGATCCTCTGGACAGAAAATCAGTAAGGCAGCAGAGATCCTAAATGACACAGTGGAAAAGTTAGACTTCGTTGACATTTTCAGGACATTACATCCAAAAAAAAAAAAAAAAAAACCATAATAAATATTCTTTTCAAGTACCCATGGAACATTCTCAGGGACTGACCACATACTGGGGCACAAAACTAAGCTCAGCAAATTGAAGAGTGTAGAAATTATTTCAAGTATCTGCTCTGTGGCATGAAACTAGAAATCAACCACAGGAAAAGAAATGGAGGAAAAAAAAGTGACTACATGGAGACTAAATAACATGCTCCTAAAAATAACCAGTGGGTCAATGAGGAAATCAAGAAGGAAATTAAAAAATACCTTGAGACAAATGAGAATGAAGACAAAACCACTCCAAATCCATGAGATGCTGCAAAAGCAGTGCTCAGAGGGAAATTCATAGCCATACAGGCCCTCCTCAAAAAAGATGAGCTGTAACCAGGTTTCTAACTTAACACTAACTTATGCCCCAGCCTCTAACCAACATGCTGAAAACTGACCCCAGGCTGGGTGTGGGCAGGCTCAAGGTGGATCTTGGAATTTCTTCTCAAGAATCCAAAGATGTGGTTTTCCTGATCTTTAGGAATTTAGGCCCCCTTCTACACCCTTCTTTTCGAGATCTCCCACTGTGTCTACTATACGAATCTCAGGGGTTTCAGGGAACTGCCACTTTCCTGTCAGGGCACTGCAGACTCCTGGGGGCTCAGGCCTGCAAGGAGAGGGTTTTGTGGTGGTGGCAGCAGATTTTTTTTTTTTTTTTAAATCCCACCAGTGGTCGGGAGGGCTTCCTGGGAGGAGGGATGGAGGATGGAGTCAGAGGAGGCCTTGGTCGCGCCCTCTTCTCTTCTGGGTCAAGGCAGAGCCAATAGAAGGGAACAGACTCAGGATAGAGAGGGATGTATTTAATGCTCTCAGGAAATTCACAATCATGCTCCAAATCTGATGAGCTGAGCTGGTCTCCCAAATCAGGCAGGAATGTCTCCTCTTGGTCCCATCCCCAGCAGACTGTAGGAAAAATTATGGATGAGGATTGAGTCACCTAAATGTTTTGCCCAGATCGCTTCGCTTGGTCTCAACCTGCTGTCAGGTTCATTTTTCACTCCCACCTCCTGGAAGAGAAAGAGTAAACAAGACCTTTGGGTACGTTTTATGGGAGCCCAGAGCAGTGGGATCTGGCATCTGAAGGACCATGTGTTGGAATCCCTGTTCCTTGTGCCACTGCCCCCACAGCTCTGAGTGCTGGTTCCTGCTCCACGAAAGGAGTTGGTCACCACCCCAAGGGTGTTTTAGAAGGAATTCCAGTGTATGGGAACTATCTGGCCCTTCACAGATGCTCAATAAATGTAAACGCACCTTTCTGACCTAATTTACTGGGCTTCTGGGGGCAGGAAGCAGTGGTTTACTGAATATAAGAGTGATAAATTAGTACGTGGGTTTATGTGGTGGTAAGGTTGCTGGCTGTCCCTTGAGACCCAGTAACTGAGAAACTGTCTCAGGTGATACTGGCTAAAGTGCCAGATGAAAAAGCAGTTGTGTGTGGAACTGTCAGGTATCCTGTGCCAAAGAGAAAGTAAAGCGAGAGCTGAGTCACAGAATTATAAACGGAAGGATTCAACGGGATCCTTTGAGCTCCTGGGAACCAGAGTTGAAAACATGGGGCATGTACCCTGGGGACCAGAAACACGATGTGCGTGCACTCCCATCCTCCCCGCTGCCACACCCATGGCAGACATCACCAATCAATTGTAGTTCCTTCCTAACGAGCCCAGGTAGAGCTTCAGAAGTTGAGATAACACAGTACTTCAAGCAGCCAAGCCGTTCATTGGTGATCAGCCGGAAAACACTGTCCTTGAAATCTATTTCTCATTCCTTCTCCAGACCAAACCTTTCAGTGTGCATACGGGAAAACAGAGACGGGGAGCATGTAATTTTCTCCACATCATGCAGCTCTGGGCATTGAGACCTCATATCCGGTTCAGCTGGGCTTTGGATACACTGTGGACCTGGAGTTTCCTGTTTAGGAAGCAGGGCCCTTGGTGCCACCATTTTTGTGACATTTTGCTAAGATTGGCAAACCGGAAGGTGGCCTGTCTCTTGCTGAGAAACGGTGGCCACTGGTAGGGAAGGTCTTCTCAGGTTCAAGTAAAGTAGTGGCTGGGAGAAGTATCTAGAAGATTGTGAGCCCTGGGAAGACAGGGGCTTTGTCTGTCGTCTTTGCCTCCGTATAGATGTGGGGTAGGTGCTTAGTAGTTGATTGAACAGATTTTCACGGATGAAAGCCAGAGGACCAAGGAGTCATCTGAGGACTATAAACAGAGGCAATGGCTTTTTTTTTTTTCACTGTTACATAAAGCTTTAATTTCATGCATTTTTATACCCCAAACACTGCATATTATACATATAAGTCATGGAAACAACCTAAATGCCCATCGACAGAGGAGTAGCTAGGGAAGATATGGTACATACACACAATGGAATATTACTCAGCCCTTAAAAGGAACGAAATAACAACATTTATAGCAACATGGGTGGACCTAGAAATTATCATGCGAAGTGAAACCAATCAGATAATTAGACAGCGACATCCAATGCTACTGCTTACATGTGGAAACTAAAAAGACACAATGAACTTCTTTGCAGAACAGACAATGACTCACAGACTTTGGAAAACTTTTGGTTTCCAAATAAGACAATCTGGAGAGGGGGTAGGGGAATGCACTGAGGGTTTGGGACGCAAATGCTATCAAATTGAGGCAATGGCTCTTGAAGATAAGACTCAGCAAAGAGCCACACCTATGGAGATGGGTTTTATTGGCTTGGAAAAAATGGCGCTTGTCTTGCTTCCATTCATTCATCCGCATTATTGAGCACCTGCTGTATGCCAGGTGTTTCTACATCTTTTTATTTTCTCATCTTTATAATACTGAGAAGTAGATGGTCCTTTCACAGATGGGGGCACTAGAGTTTAGAGACGTTAAAAGTCCCAAAGTCGTGACAGATCGTCGAACGGTAGAATGGGTTCCTCTTCCTCTGAAACCAGGTACCACCTTTGGCCTTTTGCAGTAAAAACATATATTTCAGATAGAAAAAGTCATGGAAGTTTGCGGCCGTAATGGTGGGTGGTCTTGAAGGGGTTGTCGCGAATGTTCCATCACCTGGTTCCATTCTGATCATTTATATGACAAGTCATTGATTAATGCCCCCCCCCCCCGCCTCCTGGACCAAAACTGCTCAAAATGAAAAATCTGAGTCACCAAAGGACCACCACGTGGCAGTAAACCAGGGATGGCAGAGCGTCTGGAGGTCACTGGGGGAGGCCTTCAGGGTTAGAAAAGTGTGGAATTTCTCACCCCACTCTCTTTTGCTCTCATTGCTGGTCACGTAGGAGACCCGTGCCCCAGGGGAACATTCTAAACCACCGAGGAGGAGCATTTTAAGTGGGTGGCAGCGCTCGTATCTGAGGTTTGGCCGCTGACACCTTTGAATGAGGTGATGTGGCAAATACAGCCAGAGTTTGAATTTTCCACACTCTCAGAATTCACCTGCTCCCAGAAGGGGAAGCGGGTACAGAAGGCAGAGAGAGCCCACTGCCTGGTGAATAGCGGACGGGATGGAGAAACGTCTTGGCCGGCAGCTGGAGGAGGCCTGCTTCCCAGGCCAGTGGGTCTCCCCCCTGCCCCCGGTGGCCCGAGGTGGGCACGGGCCAGCCCTCTCAGGCCCTGTAAGCAGCACCTTAGGGTCAGCCCTCATATCTCAAATCCCCGCCCCCCCGCAGCATCCTTTATCCCTCCATTGCTTATTGTCCTGTTTTCCCCCACAATGTCCGCAGGGACCTCCCTGCAGCAGAAGGGCCAAACCAAAGGCCAGAAGTCCTACTGGGTGCCTCTGCCTTGGCGGCCCTTCCCCCCGGCAGCTTTGCTAGGGTTTGGAGGATGAGAGCAAGGCAAGAGAATTCATATTCATTGAGCACCTACTATGTGCCGGCTATGATGGGCTATGTCGCAGAAGCTCTTTCCCGTCCCTGTTACCAAACCACCTAAAACGGGGGGATAAAGGAAGCACAGAGTGACCTGTCGAGGTTGTATAGCTGGTCAGTGGCAGAGGTAGGACTTGGAGGTGGGTCCGTCTGGCTCCAAAGCCCATTCTTCTTCCACGGCACACGGCTGTATAGAGGGACAGGTGGGAAGGTCGGTGACAGTGACCGAAGTCTGCTCCGTGCCATGGTACGTGCACACGCTTATCACGCTTAGTCTTCGTAGCAACGGAATTGACTCAGGGTTTTTTTTTTTTTTTTTTGTCTTTAGGGCCACACCCGGGGCACATGGAGGTTCCCAGGCTAGGGGTCGAATCGAAGCTGCAGCCGCCAGCCTGCGCCACAGCCACAGCCACACAGGATCCGAGCCGCGTCTGCAACCTACACCACAGCTCGTGGCAACGCCAGATCCTTAACCCACCGAGCGAGGCCAGGGATCGAACCTGCGTCCTCCTGGATACTAGTCAGCTTCGTTTCTGCTGAGTCACGACAGGAACTCCCAGAATTGATTAGGATTTACTATTCCCAGCTTGCAAATGAGGAAATTGCAGCCCAGTCATGTTAGATGACTTTACCCAGCAAGGAGAACTGAGGAGGAAGCAGACCTGGGGGCTCGCCATAGGGGTGGTGAGTTCTTTTTATAGCCTAAGACTGGGATCTTGGCTTGGAGAGCTGGCACAGACCCGGCGGTTGTGGGGTGGGGGGTGATTCCTGGGTACCAGCGCCTTGGCAGGCAACACGCAGGCAACATGGGGTGCAGAGTGGGGGATGGGCATCCTGTTGCTGGGAGGCTCCGGGTTGTCTGGGGCAGAAAACCTACGTGGGCCCAGATCGCTCTCCCTAAGCCAAGGCCCCCAGCAACCCCTTGGAGCCGTAGCTTTCTGGGTGCCCTGTCATCATGCTGAAGACAAAGCAAAATAAGACGTGGCCGCTACCAAGCAGAATGAGGCCAGAGCGTGTTTTTCCACCACCGAAACATGCTAATGCTTTTTTCCAAGCTCTTTAGCACAAATGGCCCGACTTGGAAGGTTTAAGGACGCCACAAGCCCCTTTAAAGTCCTCATTGTGGTGAACTTTATGGGGGGTTCGGGGGTGGGGGGAAGCATAGTTGCTGATGGAAGGGAAAAGGCAGGACCGAGGGGTTTGGAAGCCCTTCCGAGGCTCAGGGTGGACGCCAGAGGCCTGGCAGGCGGCTGCGGAAGTGACTTTTCCTACATGCGGGGACGGGGTTCACAAATTTGCTTCTATTTTCTGTTGCTTTACATTTTCTTCATCTTTTTCCTTTTTTTTTTTTTTTAAAGAAGTTGAAGGAGTCTTTTAAGTTGTATTTTTTAAAGAAGGTGCTCAATGGGACGCCTAAAGCAGTAGTTCTTAACCTTGGGTATGAGTTAGAGTCACGTTCTTACCCTGGATAGAACTCATGGAGAAAGAAATGCACTTCACTTTGACCAGCTTTAAGTTGAAGTGGCACTTGCCCAAACTTTTTTTTTTTCCTTTTCCTTTTTAAGGCCGCACCCGCGGCATATGGAGGTTCTCAGGCTAGGGGTCTAATGGGAGCTGTAGCTGCCGGCCTTCACCACAGCCACAGCAACGCGGGATCCGAGCCGCGTCTGCGACCTACACCACAGCTCATGGCAACGCCGGATCGTTAGCCGACTGAGCGAGGCCAGGGATCGAACCCGCAACCTCATGGTTCCTAGTCTGATTCGTTTCCACTGAGCCATGGCGGGAACTCCCCAGTCTTGAAAGCAGGCAACAAAGCACAGATCATGAGCAGTTTCCTCGTCACCAGCAGCAGTCAGGTGTGTCTCTTGCTCTCTTGCCTCAGTTGCAAATGACTTGAAACAGCATTTATGCTCATCAGTACTTAGAAACCAGAGTTCCCACTGTGGCTCAGTGGAAATGAATCTGACTAGGATCCACGAGGTTCGATCCCTGACCTCGCTCAGTGGGCTAAGGATCCGGCGTTGCTGAGAGCTGTGGTGTAGGTCGTGGATGTGGCTCAGATCTGGTGTTGCTGTGACTGTGGCGTAGGTGGCAGCTGTAGCTCTGATTAGACCCCTAGCCTGGGAACCTCCATATG
Organism: Catagonus wagneri; assembly: GCA_004024745.2. Taxonomy (NCBI): domain Eukaryota; kingdom Metazoa; phylum Chordata; class Mammalia; order Artiodactyla; family Tayassuidae; genus Catagonus; species Catagonus wagneri. The sequence continues at coordinate 34,451,123 of PVHT021183666.1, forward strand.
CTGTACGTGTAGCCCTAAAAAGGAAAAAAAAAAAGAAATTAAGGTTATTATCAGACTGGCCAGTAGATTTTCCTGCTCAGTGTGTTAGTCAAGAAGCCTGTAAAACACTGCATCCATCTCTCTCCCTCTCTCTCTCTCTCCCTCCCTCTCTCCCTCTCTCTCTCTCTCTCTCTCTCTCTCTCTCTCTCTCTCTATATATATATATATATATATATATATATATATATAATTTGTCTTAGGGTCACAATCCCAGCATATGGAAGGTTCCAGGCTAGGGGGTCTAACTGGAGCTGGAGCTGCTGGGCCGCACCACAGCTCACGGCAACACTAGATCCTCAACCCACTGAGTGAGGCCAGGGATGGAACCCACAACCTCATGGATACTGGTCGGGTTCTTTACCACTGAGCTATGATGGGAACTCATCAGAATATTTTGATAAGTGTATTTCGGTGCAGTCATTTACCCTTTGTTATCTTGTGTGTTTTCCTTTATCCACCTGATGCATTATTCTGAAAAGGGGTCCCTAGGCTATGTTAAGTGGCTATAGGAGTGCATGTGTTAAGAGCCTCTAATGTAAAGAAGTCCAGTGGCCAGTGCCCACACTGGGGCCTCGTGGTCATTCGGATTTAGACGAGGCCTCCCGGACAGAGGCAAGGCTGTTGAAGGGACTCTCTGCCTGTTGCATTCTCTGGAACGGAATTGTCCCCACTGCAGATAGCGCGTGGCCCCCAGGCCCGCACGTTACTGCCAGCCTCCGTTCAGGTAGTCTTGTTGCTGAAACTGGACCCCCACTGGTGCCAGATAGAAACACAGAGACAGAGTTTTGGGTGAAGGAGCAAAAATAGCTTTTATTGCTTTGCCAGGCGAAGGAGGTCACAGCAGGCTAATGCCTCAAAGGAAAAAGAAATTGCAGGGAGTTTTATAGTCTAAAAGGAGGAAAAAACAGGGTATCCGATAAGAATCAGGATAGGGGCAGACATGAATGCTTCCTTCTTTGTGGGACTCGTAGCCATCGAAGCTGGCGTCAGATCGCAGCCTGATCCTGGTGGTGGTGGTCTGGGTTATTGCCTAGAATGACAGTACTTGTGAAAGGGCATAGTGATCAGAGATGAGAACAAACTAGGAAAGTTCCTGAAAAACATCATGTGCTAATAATCTTTAACCCACAGGCAATGGTGCTCAGGGTGCTTAATCTTTTAGCTTACGGGTGATTGTGTTTAGGATGCAATCCAATGAGAGAAGCACAAGGAAGGGCTCCAAGCTGTTCAGTTTTTTTTTTTTTCTTGTAATAATTATTTTTTTAAAATTACTTAATGAATTTTATTACATTTATAGGTGTACAGAAATCATCACAACCAAATTTGATAGCATTTCCATCCCAAACCCTCAGTGCATCCCCCACCCCCCAACTTGTCTCATTTGGAAACCATAGGTTTTGCGAAGTCTGTGAGTCATTATCTGTTCTGCAAAGAAGTTCATTGTGTCCTTTTTTTAGATTCCACATGTAAGTGGTAGCATTTGATACTGGCGTCTCATTGACTGACTGACTTCACTTTGCATGATAATTTCTAGGTCCATCCCTGTTGCTATAAATGTTGTTATTTCGTTCCTTTTAATGGCTGAGTAATATTCCATTGTGTGTGTGTACCACATCTTCCCTATCCACTCCTCTGTCGATGGACATTTAGGTTGTTTCCATGTCTTAGTTATTGCATAGAGTGCTGCAATGAACACTGCAGTACATGTGTCGTTTCGAGTCATGGTTTTCTCTGGATAGATGCCCAGGAGTGGGGTTACTGGATCAAATGGTAATTCTATTTTCATTTTCTAAGGAATCTCCATACTGTTTTCCACAGTGGCTGCACCAATTTACATTCCCACCAACAGTGTAATAGGGTTCCTTTTTCTCCACACCCTCTCCAGCACTTATTGTTGGTAGACTTTTTGATCATGGCCATTCTGGCTGGTGTAAGGTGGTACCTCCTAGTGGTTTTAAAGTGTTCTTTTCTAAAAGAAGCACAAGCAATCTAACCTTTCTCTTAGGGGTATAAGATTCCTGTGTCATTATGCATATCCCTTGAGAGGGAGCCAGGATGCTGCCCCAGGGCTAGACTCTTGTCGCTTGACTGTCCCTCCCGGGTCTCTGCCTCCCCTCCCTTCCCTGATCAGCAGCTGTCTGATCCTGTCCCCTTGGAACTCAGGGGAAGTCCTGGAGGCTGAATGAAGCCCATTTCCTAAGAACAAGACGGGGGGGGACACAGAAAGGCTTTTGTGCCTGGGAGCCCCTTGGTTACAAGGACACAGGCAGGATGTTCCATGGGGGTTTCTGATGTGTTGGGGAGGGCCATTCACCCCCAGAGGCCGTTCTTTGTCGGAAAGGACTTGACCTGCTCCGCTGCAGACTCAGCCCCAGACAGGAGGAGCAAGGCGAGCGGGGGCTCCGCCAGCACACGTGCCCGGGGACCGAGCCTCAGGATACGCTCCTCTGAGACGCTGAATCTGACGTGGGCGCCCTCTCCAGGGGCTGGCAGTATGTAGGGACGTGACACATTCGTGACTTTCTTCCCAAGGCAAAAGGAAAGCAACTCGAAGGAACTGGGTTAGGCTGCCGACTCCTGTAGAAAGAGTAAAAAGAAACCAACCGAATATGGAGCGACTCCGTCCATCCCCGTTGACAGAGGGAGGGTCTTAAATATTTAGAATCAAAACGTGACCGAGGGGTAGAAAGACTCTCAGAACCTTCTTAGCAAAGCCTAAGCAGACCCTTGTACCTTGTCCCTAAAATCTGCTCTATTCCGACTTTGTCTCCCACGTTTTTCTTTCCCCTGAATGAATGAAGCAAAATCATATAGCCAGTCGCGGGAACCGTACCGGGCTTAACTGGGTGTAGGTAAGCGCGAGTGTGATTTCAGTTAATCCCAGTCCTAGTAGTTGCTTCGTTTGAAAGCAAGGTGATTTTGTTGGGGTCTGTCTGCGGAGTTGTCTGAGGGTGGGGACACAGATCTGTGGCCCCCACAGGCCACGACGGGACCCCGCCTGCTGCCGCCGTCTGGGCGCACCACCCGTGCCTGGGACTGGCGATGGCCGTGGCTTCGCTGAGTCACAGAAGCGTAAAGGCCCAGAACTCCTCTGCCATGGCGGCGGCTCTGCTGGGTGTTGTCTGTCTGGGGCAGATGCCGGCGGCGAGGGGACTTCTGATTCTGGTTGCAAGGGTCGCAGAAAAGTGGCCGAGGCCCCGGCAGGACTAGAGGCAAGAGGATGGCAGGATATGCATGAGCTGACTGGAGTGCGTCAGCTCTGAACTAGGAAAAGAGAAAGAGGAAGGTGACAGAAGTAAGCCAAGGTGGCCGAGTTTGTGGCTCAGAGGACAGAAGCGGTGTAGCAGAGGCGGCCCTGTGAACCAGCGTCAGGAAGCTTGTGGAAGAGTTCCCGTCATGGCTCAGTGGTTAATGAATCCGACTAGGAACGATGAGGTTGCGGGTTCGATCCCTGGCCTCGCTCAGTGGGTTAAGGATCCGGCGTTGCTGTGAGCTGTGGTGTAGGTTGCAAATACAGCTTGATCCTGTGTTACTGTGGCTGACTGTGGTGTAGGCTGGCAACTAATTCCAATTAGACCCCTAGCCTGGGAACCCCCATATGCCGCGGGTGCGGCCCTAAAAATACAAAAAAATAAAAAAAAAAAAAGGATGGATTGGCAAGGGCATTCTAGCAGCGGGATCTTGGGGGTTAGGAAACTGGACTGGAAAGCAGTTGGAAACTGACCATGAAGGATCCTGTGTACTGTGTGGAGACTGGATTGAGGTCACGGTTAACAGGGAAGATGGCAAGACTGTGAGTTCCCAGGTCGAGTGTCCTCGGGGAGAAGGTGTCGCAGGGGCTCAGGTGAATTTGCTGGAACCCAGGAGCCTTGAGCGCTGCAGATCCAGGCACTGGACCATCCTCGGCCCTCTTGCTTAATCAAACTCAGACCCCGCTGAGAGGTAGTTTAATATTTTGCAGGGGGAGAAGTTCATCTCTTTCCAGGGACAGGGATGTTTGGGCCCCATCCGGGCACCCTCCTCTCTGGTGTCAGGGTCTTGAGGAGCCAGGCAGGTTGTCTGAGAGTTGCTGGGGGGGTTAGGATCCCAGCCCAGGGAATTCAGTGCTGCGGGGGGCAGTTCACAGATCCAGGTGCTGCCTGATGCAGGCAGAGCAGGGAGCTAGCTCCCTGTGGCAGAAGCCTGGGCCCCTCCTCTGCCAGGTCCCAGGGGGCCACGCGTGCTTCTTATGCACCTCTCCCGCTTGTCACGTTGTGTGATTGAAGCCACGGTCACAGATGCCATCTGACCCCGGCCTGGCGGGCCGCCCGTCTCCTCCGGTTTGGTGTTGCCTGAGCGAGCTGGACCTCACCTTTGCCAGGGCCCCCTCTGCTGGGGCTGCTTTCCGAACTGTTATAATGAGGCTCCTGGTGACTCGAACAGCAGGTGTCTTCTGCGTCGGGAGCACTAACCGTGTCCTACCTGTGTTTGGTGAAGGTCAGACCCAGGTGCGGCCCAGGGCTCCCCCCCCCGCCATCCCAGTCTGCCACTGGGATGGGGCGTTGGGTCCCGTGTAGACCCCAGGCCCCCCCCAACCCCAGCAGCATGGGTGGAGAGAGGGCTCCCTCCGCAGTTTCTAATCCAGGCCCGGCAATAGTGCTCAACTGCTTTGGGACCACTTGGGCACATGGAGACGTTGCCTTTGGAATGAAATGTGGGTAATAAGTTTTCCAGAAGAAATATTACTCAGGCTGAAAGAATGTGCTGGGGACTTCCGTGAGTGTGGGGCTGGCTGTCTCCAGGGCCTGTCACTGCAAGAGTCCCCTCTCCCTCTCTGGGCGCTTGTGGGTGTGACGGTCTCCCCAGGGGCCCCAGGTCTGGCATGGGGAGCAGGAGGAAAGAGAGCCCAGGACTGTTTCCCAAAGGATCTGGGCGCTGAGGGGTTGGGAGTGCCATGCTTTACACCTGGACTGCGGGGGCCCCGTCGGGACGGCAGGGCGGGGGTGGGGGGCCCTGAGTTTTCCTCCCCCCCCCCAGCTCCCAGCCCCCATCCAGCCTATGTGACAGGGAAGGAGACACTGGCAGGAGCAGCCTGGGGGCCCCAGGCTCTGCAGATGTTGAGACTTGAGGATAACGATAGCTGGCGTTGGCTCCTGGCTCCCGCCTGGGTTTTTTTGCCGTGGGGCGATCTGCGCATCGTGGGTCAGGCCAGAACTCCAGGGGAGATGGGCGGCCCCCGCCTGCCCTGAGCTGGCTGGAAGTTTCCAGGGCTGCTTCCAGGAGAGGCTGGGGGCAGGGGGCTGCTGTGGTTAAGACAAACGTGCTTCAGCCTTGCAGGCTCCTGCACTTGGCCTGGTCTTAAGGTCCAGAAAGGACTCCGAGGAACAGGGAGTCTGAGTTGGAAATCCCTTAGAACCAAGGAGAGGCTGCCTGCCGGGCTCTTTAAGCTCCTCTCCTAATCCTCCAGGCACCTGCACCAGGGCCCGGCCTTGGGGACCCTGCCCGCCCTGGGAAGGCAGAACTGGCAGCTCCCAGAGACTTCCAGCCTCACACTCCTGCCTCCTACCCACCTCTGCCTGGGTCCCAGCCTGCCCCCGCCCTGGGTCAGGGTCAAGTGGAATTCCTGGTACCACCTCTGCCCACCCGTGACCTTGGCAAGTGACTTGACCGCTCTGCCTTGGTTTCCTCCTCTGTAAAACTGGGCTTCGCTCACATGGGAAAAGAGCGAGAATGCGATGAGATGAGGGACGCCAAGGTGCCCAGCACCCAGGGTGACTGAATGCTGCATTCCCCGGCCCCTTGAGTGCCTGCTTGTGGTTAGACATCCCCGGGCCCCTTGTAGTTCTGTGTACTTGTCCTCCCTCCCTCCCGCGTCCCGCACAGCAGAGGGCTCTGGGGTGAGACAAGAGGCTGTCGGTGGTGACGGACTGAGAGCTCTGGCTGGAC
>PVHT021183666.1:34467193-34636947 GCA_004024745.2 Catagonus wagneri
TGCCTAGCCTTGCTCAGTGGGTTAAGGATCCAGCGTTGCCGGGAGCTGTGGTGTAGGTCGCGGGTGTGGCTCAGATCCCGCGTGGCTGTGGCTGTGGCGCAGGCCAGCAGCTGTAGCTCTGATTCGACCCCTAGCCTGGGAACTTCTGTATGCTGTGGGTGCAGCCCAAAAAAAAAAAAAAAAAAAAAAGTGGGGCTTGGCCTTTCCGGGGCATTGTGGGTCAGCTGGCCTGCTTCCACTCGCCGAGCTGCTCCCTCCTCCCCCCCACCCCCCCAGGAGTGCATCATCGATGAGGACTGTGGGCCCGGCAGGTACTGCCAGTTTGCCAGCTTCGAGTACTCCTGCCAGCCGTGCCGGGACCAGGAGACTGTGAGTGTGCCCCGGGGCTGCAGCACCAGGGCCATGGGGGCCCAGAAAAGGGGAGCTGGGGGAGAAAGCCAGTGGCCCACGCTTCCCAGCTGGGCTCCATAGAGAAAGCTCCTCGGGGTGGGGGGGCACGCCAATGGGACTGTCCCCTGGAGTGTCCAGGAAGCCCTCTGGGGCTACCCCACCCGCCCGGTGACCTCTGGCTCCACTGCCAGCCTCCGAGGTACCCGAGACGGGGAGGGAGGGCAGAGGAGGAGGCCCCGCCTTGTCCGTTTTCCGGGGAAGCCCGCTTTCAGTAGACACAGCCAGCAACACTCAGGCAGGAGGGGCCGCTCAGCCTGCCGATCTCTCTGCCAGTCCGCTCAGAGAGGGCAGAAGGCCAGAGAAGCAGGAAGCCCCTTTGTATATAGGCCTCTATTGTCTTTCTTTACGATTAAGGTTATAGCACAGCCTGATGACTGGTTTGGAAAACGGAGGGCTTCTCATGGAGCTGGCCGGTCCCACCCAGGGTTAGGTGGCTCCTGTCCTGTTCGGCGCCCTCCCACCCCACCCCACCACTCCGCGTGTGCGGCCCAGGGGAGCCCATCCATGTGGCTTCCCGGGCTTGCGCCTTCATTTGATCGGCTGATCAGAATTGTGCTGCTGCCTGGCTGTGTGGGTCATAAGCCACCTTCTTTCTTGATTGGGGTCTAATAAAAAGGAGGCAAGGCCTCCAGTCTGTGGGCGAACCTGCAAAGGTGTAACCATCCTTCACGAAACCTCAAGCTGCATAGGGCTCCCCCGGTGCCATCTTGGTCTCACCAGCCCAGTTCCCTAAACGCCCCCCAGACCCGGGAGCTGGGTTTCCTCCTGTCTGTGGTGGGGGCAGGTGGGTTAGCCCACCCACACTGTCTCCAGGCTCCCTGGATTGGGGGCGGGACAGGCTGGGCCCCCCCGGGGTGGTGAGCCGCCGCCCGTGTGTTCCCTCCTCCTGCAGCTCTGCACCCGGGACAGCGAGTGCTGCGGAGACCAGTTGTGCGTCTGGGGTCACTGCACCAAAGCAGCCACCAGAGGCGGCAACGGGACCATCTGCGACAACCAGAGGGACTGCCAGCCGGGGCTGTGCTGTGCCTTCCAGAGAGGTGAGCCTCCCGGGGTGAGCCTTCCACCACAGTGAGCCTCCTGGGGCCCCACCTTTTTAGCGACCTCCTCCTGGCAGGGTGCCCAGTGCTCATCAATATTTATTTGTCCAAGCCCCGCCTCCCCCAACCTCTGCCTGGGCTGGAGACCATCTCTTTCTTTCTTTCTTTCTTTCCTTTCTTTTCTTCCTTCCTCCCTCCCTCCCTTCTCTCTCTCTCTCTCTCTCTCTCTCGCCATGTGATGCCTAGAAATGAAGTTCCTTCTGGATGCTTGAGCCCAAGGAGGGAGGGACACCCCTGGGGTGGGCAGCCCCCCACACCCCACTCATTCCCGGGACCTCAGGATAGCAAGCACTTGACCCCGGCCTGCTTTCCTGTGAATGGCCCCTTCTACTTGATTCTTCTGTTCTCACTGCCCCTCCCAGATGAGGCTGGCACAGACGCTCTCCCCATCCACAAGTGTTTCTGGAACCCTCTCCCAACCCCTAGTCCACCCACTACCTGCTGTCCCAGCAGTTTTCCCCAGGCCATGGCCCTCTGATATTGCTTCTCCAGGAGCTGCTGTTGTTCCCATCCTGTCACTTCAGTTAGACCCTCAGTCGGCCTTCCGAAGCCCCGGCCAGGCCTGTGCTCCTTTTCTCTCCGCTCCTCAGCCTGTTGTGGACTCCCACTGCCCCAACCTTTCTCAGCAGCCCAATCCCAGACCTTTGCTGGTTCTGTGCCCCGGCCCTGAACGCCTTTCTGCACTCATTTTTTTTTTAATTTTTTGCTTTTTAGGCCACACCTGTGGCATATGGAAGGTCCCAGGCTAGGGGTCGATTCGGAGCTGTAGCCGCCGGCCTATGCTACAGTCATGGCAACGCCAGATCCAAGCTGCGTCTACGACATACACTGCATCTCATGGCAACGCCAGATCCTTAACCTACTGAACAAGGCCAGGGAACGAACCTACGTCCTCATGGATGCTAGTTGGATTTTTTCTGCTGTGCCACAACAGGAACTCTGCCTTTCTGCACTCTTATTTCCTCTAGACCTCTGGCCCCCAAACTCAGCACAAGGCCACCTCTTCCAGGCAGCCCTCCCTAATTGCTCCAGCCCTCCCAGCTGGTTTTCTCCTGTTCCCACGCTGCTCTTCTTGTTATTCTCCTTCTTTCATGCTAACCTCTGCTTTGGGGTTCAGGGTGGGAGGCTGCACCCCATTTCTCTGCTCCTTTCTTTGGCCTGGTGCTGGGCACGCCAGGGTGACTCTCGGCTGGTTCCAGGTCTCCTGTTTCCTGTGTGTACACCGCTGCCCGTGGAGGGTGAGCTCTGCCACGACCCTGCCAGCCGGCTTCTGGACCTCATCACCTGGGAGCTGGAGCCTGATGGAGCTTTGGACCGATGCCCGTGTGCCAGTGGCCTCCTCTGCCAGCCCCACAGGTGAGGTCCCGCCGTCCTTCCTGTCCAGGGCTGAGTGCAGATGGGGTGCCTTCCAGCGGGGACCCAGAAGAAGGGGGGGATGCGGATTTAAGACAGGTTTGGTTTGAGGGGTCCTTGGGGCTTCCGGATGGAGAGTCCAATAGTGGGGTCTAGAGGATGAAGGCTCGGGGGACGCTGTGGCCGGGGCGGGGTACAGATGTGGGCTACTCTAGATGGGAGGTGATGCCTTTAAAAGCTGGGAGGAGAGGACTTCAAAAGAGATTGGGTGTGGGGGGAGCATTGCGGAGGGCTGAGGAGGGAGCCCAGGCCCATCACAGTGGAAGGCCAGAGGAGAAGGCGGAGACTGAGAAGGTGCAGGCGGGGAGGGAGGGGGGAGCGGGAGAGGGGCCAGCGGTGGGACGGCAGCACCAGCGGTGGAGGGATGCAGAGTGCCAGGCCTGCACCTGGGCTCGTTTGCACCTTATCGGGCCCCTTAGCAGCTGCCGCTCCGCTGTCTCTCCTGGCAGAATCCAGGGTGGCTGGGCAGATTGAGAGAACCTGGCCCCGGCCCCCGAGGCCCAGGGCTCCCCAAGGGCGCGGCAGATGAGGTTGTGAGGCCCTGCCCTGCTCTCGGAGCAGGGACCTGGAGTCCGTAGGGCTGCCCCGGCGGGTCAGTCACAGGAGGACCGACCTACGTAGACGGGGGCGAGCCACCCTTGGGGTACGTTCTCCAAAGGTCGGCATCTGTTTTAAGGCGAGATGCTGACACGGAGTTAGGACCCTGGAGATGGGCTGTGAAGGTGAGCGGGGACCGCACAGGGGCGTGGGGCCTCATTCCCCGCCCGCACCCGGCGAGACGACCCCCCCCCGCCACCGCTGGGGGAGACCAAGCCCTCCCCGACTGACCGCGGCCCCCATCCCTCCGCAGCCACAGCCTGGTGTACGTGTGCCAGCCCACCTTCGTCGGGAGCCGCGACGAGGACGGAGAGAGCCCGGCGCCCAGGGAGGCCCCCGATGAGTACGAGGATGGAGGCTTCATGGAGGAGGTGCGCCGGGAGCTGGAGGACCTGGAGAGGAGCCTGTCGGTGGAGATGGCTCTCGGCGGGCTCGCGGCCACCTCGGAGCTGCTGCAAGGAGAGGAGATTTAGGCCCAGGCCTGTTCCGCGGGTAGACGTGCAATAGAAGTAGCTAATTTATTTCCCCGGCTGTTTCCCTAGGTGTGGACTCACCAGGCTTTTCCCCACGGCCTCTTCTCAGCACATTTTCCCTCTGGCTGGAAACAACCCGGGGGGGTTGCACCCTTGCCTGGTGCCGACCCCCTCCCCGGACTGTACACGCCCGTGCATCGCAGTTCTGGTGCCTGGGGAAGATGGGGCGGGAGGCTGAAGGCAGAACAGGGCTGCTGAACTGGCCCAGATCACTGGCTGCTTCGCCTCTGCCGGTTGGCAGATGGCACGTTTCATTTTGTAAGACGGCACCTTGCGGGTTGCTGGCAGGTAGGGGTCGGGAAGGATGCAGAATTTCCCCACACTGGGTTTTGGGGAAATGTTGACTCTTGAACCCGTGGAGGAGAACGCCCTGCTTTGCAAACATAAACCTGCGAAAAATGCAAGCGGTGTATCTTTCGTGTGGTTTGCCCCGTTAGCGCGGGCAGGCGCTGCCCTCAGCTGCGGCAGGTGAGATGCTGCCCACGCCGTGTTGCCTGCATCCGTCCTCTCCGCCGTGTTCCTCAGCTCCTACCTCTGTGCCAGGGCAGCAGTTTCATGTCCTCTCACCACAGCCCGGTGAATGGGGGGCCTTGGGCTCCCCATCTGTCAGGATCTCGGAGGCTCAGAGATGTCAAGTTGCTTGCCCACGTCACACAGCTAGTGAAGACCAGCGCAGGATTTCACTCAGGCGTGATTCCAAGCCCAGTGCTCTCCCCACCGGCCTCGGTGCCACCAAAAGTACCCCCTACAAGGAGGAAGGATGAAACTTTTCTTTTTATGGGGGGGTAGGCACATCTGGAACTAAGATCAAACTAGTTCACACATCCTGAAAGATTCAACTTCTACTGTTAGAAATACAGGTTCTCCTCCGTGTAGGGGTGGCCACCATTCTAGTGGAGACAGGAGGTGTTGACAGTGGCCCCCGTGGCACTTTTTACATTAGTACCTTTGAAAGGGCACATAACTGGAGCGTAATATGTAAGTTAACTTGCCAGAAAGAGTGCTTAGGGAATTGTAGGGCCAGGACCGTAAATGAAGTTTGCAAAATCACTTACCAGCAACCGAAGACCATTTATCGACCATGTGGAGAAAATCGAACCAAGCAAAAGGCTCTATGAACTATGGTTGTAATAGCCAAGCTGAGAGCACTGATTTGTATGCTGTTCCATAAATGATATTTTCAGCTGTCATGGACTGTTTCCATCACGTATTCATCCAGAGTTATTAAATGGTAAACTCACATACAAATGTATAAGCATGCTTTCTTTGCGTTCTAAATTATGTATAAATACATATGTTGCATTTAGAAATCAAGCATAAATCATTTAAACTACTCTTTGTAGCTCTTGGACTTTTTTTTCCCTCCTTCTGACTGAATAAAGCCTTTTCAGCCAGAAAAAACAGACATGACCTGCATGGTTTAAAAAAAAAAAAAACCCGCCAAACTCTTCCATGAAGCAGATTTTCCAGACAACTGAACCACACCTCTCTTAGCATCAAAATATTTGAGAAATGTTAACCATTTTTGGATGTCAGTCCTTAGGAGTGTCAGTGCTTCACTGTCTCTCTTTTTTAAAGAGTAGATGGAATATGTACGCCCCCTTTTGGGGGGACCTCTTTCATCAAAGGCAGTTCTGGACCAAACAGTGAAATCTACAAGGACCAAATTAATCCATAATAATAAAGCTACAATCTGCGAAGGTCAGCTGGGTGATAGGCACCAGATCCGTGAGTTATTTATTTTCTTCATTTAATAGATGAAGAGGCTGAAAATTATTTCATCCAGAAACTTACTGAGCACCTACTCAGTGTCAGGGCTTATATAAGGTGCCACAGAGACAGCGATACGTGAGCTAAAACTAGGTCCTTTCCTCTTGGAGCTTATATGCAGGTGTACTGTCTTGCCCCACTTTGTCATCATAGCCACAAAAATATAAGAACATGAGAGGCTTGGCAAAACCCTCAGCTGAAATTCACACACAGAGCAGCTGGTGCAGAGCGTCTACTCACGATGCCGAGTGGAATGCAGTGAAAGTTAGGTGGAGTTTCGAACTTGCATCTTCCTGCCTGCCCTTTCCTGGGTCCAGAGTTCCTGCCAAGGAAACCGGGATAGATGCTGTCCTTTCAGCTATGACAGCTAGGCCCAGCCCTCTTTCGTTGCCCTTTTCCCACCATCACAGAGAATGGAGAAGCTGGACGCTTGCTCTCCCAGCACCCCCCTTGCAGCTAGAGATGGCCACGGGACCCAGTTCGGGTCCAGGCAATGTAAAGGGAAGGCCTCTGAAGAGTTTCTGGGAGGGTTTTTCACCTGAGTGACAAAAGGAAAGAGGTATATAGGTGGTGTGTCCCCATCCTCGGCCTGCTTCCCTGGTTACCTGCCTTTGAGCACAGATGTTTAGGATGTGACATTCGGAGCGGCAGCAACTGTCTTGGGGTTGTGTGATCATGATCAAGGCTGTCGGCAGGGTGGTCGTCTTCTTAGGGACTCTGAGGAAGAAGCCTTGCCCATTTTAGCCTCTGGAGGTTGCTCTCATTCCTTGGCTCCTGGCCCCCTTCATCTTCAAAGCCAGCAGTGACAGTTTGGGTCTTTTGGTGACATTTCCCTGCAGTGGGGAAAGGTTTTCCACCTTTAAGGATTCATAGATAATCTAGGAGTTCCTGTCGTGGCTCAGTGGTTAGTGAATCCAGCTAGCATCCATGAAAACCTGGGTTCGATCCCTGGCCTCACTCAGTGGGTCAAAGATCCAGCGTTGCCATGAGCTGTGCCATTGGTCACAGATGCAGCTCGGATCCTGCGTTGCTGTGGCATAGGCCGGTGGCTACAGCTCTGATTGAACCCTTGAACCCCTAGCCTGGGAGCCTCCATATGCACGGCTGCAGCCCTAAAAGACAAAAAGACCAAAAAAAAAAAAAAAGGATTCATAGATAATCTAGAATAATCTTCTCATGTTAAAGTCCTTAAATTTTAGCACATCTGCAAGTCGTTTTTGCCATTTAAGGTAAATATTCACAGGCTCTGGGGTTTAATATATCTTTAGTGGTGGTTATTATCCTACTTACCAACAGGAGGATAAATGCCAAGTCCTCGATGACACTGAGGAGGAAAGAAGTCCTGCTTTCAACCACTTCTGGCCTCCTTTTAAAATAAACTACCAGCGTGATAAAGTTGGCGTTGGTCTTTTTTTGTTTGAAACCGAAACGGCCTAAAGGGGAACAAAGTGCAGCTTGGCAAATCCCAGCCCACCTGCTTTCTCACCCCTAGTGGAAAAGCAAGATTAGAAAATGAAAATTTCGGTGTGTGGTACACAGGCTCGGAGTCTGAGCTCCTCCTTCTGCACAAATGAATGGCTGGTTTGTCCACCCACACAGCCTTAGGCTGAACTGGAAGAGGAGTGTGAATGACTGAACAAAAACGATTCCTTGAGCTCCCGTCGTGGCTCAGTGGAAACGAATCTGACTAGTATCCATTAGGACACAGGTTCGATACCCAGCCTCGCTCAGTGGGTTAAGGATCCGGCGTTGCCATGAGCTGTGGTGTAGGTTGCAAACGCTTGGATCCCACATGGCTGTGGCTGTGGCGTAGGCCAGTGGCTATGGCTCCGATGAGACTCCTAGCCTGGGAACCTCCATATGCCATGGGTGCGGCCCTAAAAAGCCAAAAAATAAAAACGAATAACAAAATGATTCATGCTGACTTTCCTGGCTTCCCCTCTTCCTGCTCCCTCTTTACCCAGCATCTGGCTTTCCCGGCCTCGCTAACCTGGCTCTTTGGGCTTTTGAAACAATCAGAAGCAAGGGTGCGGGGCAGAAGGATGAGAGCCGAAGAGAGAAGCGAGGGGCCTGCTGTGGTGGGAGGGAAGAGGAGGATGAAGGCAGGGAGTTCCTGGGTCTGTGCATCCCCGCCAGAGTGTCACATGCAGCTACGCTGGAGCCAGACTGGGTTTCTAAGGTCAGAGGGCCAGCAGCTGTGCAGCTAGGCACCTCCTTGCAGGGCTTGCTGAGAGGTGCCACTGCACCAGCAGCAGCTCCACTGCCCTATATAAAGAAGGCCAGAGAGCTAGGAAAAGTCTCCTTCTGGGAGGTCTTAGTGTTTAGAAAACAGTAAGTTTCCCTCCCTGACCTCCTATGAGGAGGGAAAGCAGACCTATTCCCTTGGTGAAAACCTATGGGAGGAACTTGCAGGAAAACACTCACAAAATTTGTATGGGAACTACCGACATTTCAAAGAGGATGGCTGCGTAGAAGCTGAATGTGTTAACTGGCCACTAACGCCATAGACGGAGCAGGAACACCGTGGAGAGAGGACCGGACGGACCGGACCGTGATGCCGAGGAGGGCAGAGGCGGAGATGGATTCCTACTGCACCGAGAGAGGGCCACGGAAGAAACGTCACATTAGGGTTGAAGACCGGTGGGGACCAGTACAGCATGGGCCATAGTGGTACATACTTTAGAGGAATGTCTCTTCCCAACAGGAAGTTGGCAAAAGATGTTCAAGTTTCATAAGGAACCAATGATATTTGGAGTTGAGTCCTTGGCTGGTAGGAGCTGTAAGGAGCCTAAGTTCTATGAGTTCATGGTGACCAAGCAAAAGGGGACAGTAATCTCACCACCACCGACAGGAGGCTGATCTTCCTTCTTCCTTCCCTCTTCCACCATCCACAGAGCTGGCGCAGAAAGAGCCCTGGCGCAGTGAGAACTCTTGACAGCAGCCTCCTTCCCTTTCCAGGCGGAATGGGGCCCTGTGCGGGGAGGAGGGAGCTCTGAATCAAATGACTGAAAAAACTTCAACGAGGTCAGATTATCTGGGTGACACGAAGTGACTGAAAAGTCACAGGACTGCACCGGGAGCTTGAGGGGAGTCCGCTTCCAGGGAGAAACCACATTTCGACAAAACCGTTCGCACAGTTGCTGGAAAAACACAGTCACTGCGTTAGTCCTATCTCAACAAGGTGACACTTCAACAGGTTACTTACGCCTTATAAAAGGCTGCACATGAAGTGTGCCTTCTATACTGGGGGAAGGGGCAGGCTGGGAGCAAAGGAAGCAGAGGGAAAGCAAGGTACTTACCACTTAGGCGAGGCTGTCTAGTCCCCGGCCCGGTACCTTCCCAGGCTCTGACCAGAAGACCAGCTTCCCCTGTGCAGGTTAGTTGGTGAGGGGAGGCGGGGGTGCTGTTATCCCAGGGAAGTTGCAGATCACCCCTCCCCAACGCCTTTTTGTCCTTCTAGCTTGGCTCCGGGTGATTGTTGCAGTCTTTTCTAAATGGTGACACACGATTTAATGCACTCCTGATTTGTTCAAGTATTGTCATTTCTGCAAGGCAAGTTTTGAAAATTAACCCTACATCTAACCCAATGATCGTGGTGCCCCCTTCCCAAAAACGACATCGAAGGAGCGTCTGCTGATGTCAGCTATAACAACTAGCTCCAAGCTTTATTTGGGCCACAAACTCCTTTGCAAACCCAATTTTAATCAAAAAAAGAACAACACACATTTACTAGAGCCCTAGAAAACAATATATACACACAATTTTGCTTTTGATTTAAGGATTTGTGGCCTTATAAGACTTCTGTCTGCCAGTGACCAAAACATTCATTTTGCAAAAATTACACAGAATTGTTTAGATGGAGTACTTTTATTTAGCAAATAAAAAACCTGCTATTTCAGATAATTGTCTATTCCATATGCTCTAGACTACAATTTGCAAGTTACAAGTGCAAGAGGTGGTTAGTCTTGATGTCAAACAAAGGGAAAAAAACTCAGTGAGAGAACTACAGTAAGTGATCGAATAGGAACTACTATCAAATGAACCAGAATCGATTTTATTGTATTCCATACATTCACAGGTCACTTCCAGGTTGGGTAACAACACTGCAGTGCTCTGACGCTGTGCATTCTTTAGCTCGGACCATGTTGGAAGTTTGAAGCTGTCTCCTCACAGCCCATATAGCATTCCTAATGGTGCAGCCTGGCAACCAATAGCTACTTGACTGTCTTCTAGCTGTGGCATAGTTCACCCCCCGTTTTCTCAGAATTTTAAAGTGCTTTTCCATTCTATTATGAAAGAGATCACCAAACACCGTGGTAGCGTATGGCTCCTTCTCTGATTATCTTTATCTTGTCATGGCTACCATCCCTTAGTTTGAGAAGTGGATGTTCATCTAGCAAGCCTCTGCACAGACTAAATAAACACTGTACAGACCAGTAAAATAAACACGGCATAGCCCTGAAACCACAGCTCTTGGTTTTTTGGCCAGAATGCACCCCTGACCTTCACCGCCTGTCTCAGAAATGTAGGTACTTGGTTCTCACAGGGTGTGCCTGGTTGACCTAAACTCATGTGCCCCACAGGAAGAACTCTTCAGAAAACCTTGGCATGACCCATGGGAAGCAGAGTCACGATTGATTGCCTGTGGCCTGCCTCAGCCTCGGAAGACTTAGGAGATGAGCGAACACCAGGTTCCACTGCCCCTGGGCTTGGGGCTCGATCCCAGCACCTCTTGGCTTACAGGGGCTCAGGTGATTCTCTGAATCTGAGGGAGGCTCACACATTAACCTCTTTCCCCTAAGTTACTGCTCCCACTGCCTTTAAATCCACTTTAAAAGTTCACCACCCCCTCTAGTGAGATTATTAAAGTGTAACATTGTGTTTTCTCTCAATCAGGCACAGAAAAGCCAGGAGCTTTAACTTTTTCTTTTCTATAAGGAAACACGTATTTCCTTTACTCTTGCTATTTGTAACATGCCTGTTATGAGAAGCAGCAGGCAGGGAATGAAAAAACAGGGCAGGTGGCCCAGAATGAGGAGGGGGTATGAGGATTTTACCATTTACTCTTGTAGGCACACTAGACCAAACCAAACAAGACCCAAAGCCCATTTTGTTGACAAACTGGCCTACCCTGCTTCACAGAGTCAGTCACGGAAAGCAGAAACTGCATGTACTAACTAACCCCTGTATCCCAAGTAAGCAGGTGTATCAGAACCAAAGAACTGTCAGGTTACATCAGAAAATCTAAGTGACCCGAAAGACAACTCATCACAAATGCTTCTGGTTTTTCTCCGAGATCACCACCAATTCCACTAACCCATACTCACAACAGTATTGCCATCAAACTCTGCAGAATGCTGCTGTGTACACGGAATAAAAATTAGCCAGAAAAACACCTTAGAAAAGATTTTCTTCCCTCGTGGAGACTTTGTGAAGAGACTAGGGAATTCTCAATCACTATATTCCAACTGTGGCCAACATTTGCTGATACTGTTTTCTAATTCTTTCTTAAAAGGAAAAAAAGGGTAAAATTTTGATTCTGAAACATTGACAGGATTCTCCAGTTAAATTATTAACATCTTTTCATCTCTCCTATAGGGACTTAACTGTAAACATATGTTATCATAGAAATAAGATAATCATTCAACACACATTACAAAATGCTGCATTTAAAGAAAACAAATCTATTCTGAACCCATAGTATTCATCCACAAAAGTTTAATGACTAAAATAACACAACAGAATGAACAAGTATTTTATTGGCATGTTCATTGTTGTAAACAGCATCTGGCATGAAAAAGTTTTACCAAAACTTTTATTGATTTTTATAAATTAGATGGCATTTTCAAAATTTACGTAGAATTGTGTTCACTGAAGAGTCATATTTAGCAAAGCAAAAACTTGCCGGTTCTAATAGACTTTGCAATGAAATCATGTTGACTGCATTAGCCTCTGCCATGACTTGACTTGCTAGCAAGTTTATTCAACACGATGTTAAGACATTTCTCCAGAGTTAAACCACACATAACTAGTTATCAACTCCAAAAATTAAAGTGGGACTTACAAGGGTTCCAGAAAAATTCAAACTTGAAGTCAATCTTCAAAAATAAATGTACAAAAGGAAAAAAAAAACTGAAGCTGCTGAACAGAAAAACCTCATTAACAAAGGCAAATACAATCGTTTGGGACCCAGTACTGAGGAATCTCACCGAGGATTACAGACTGCTCTACTCAGTGTACACAAATGTACATCATGAATGACACGTGAAAGGAACAACCATGGGAAAGAGCTGAGCTGCAGTTAATGATAACTCAATAGGATCAATTTTATTTACATGCTGAATGAAGGAGTGAAATGTATTCTCTACATCCATAACTTACGTACGATCAGTTATAATTACAATATGGCAGCAACTGAAGCTGCCACCTGCTGGGAGCAGTCTAAGGGAAACATTTTGATATTCCAGAATAACGTTCTTAATACTTTGCAAAAAATGAGACAAAATAATAATAATTCAAAAAAAAACACTTCACAATTCTTTACTGGGTTACGGCTGGTTCTAAGAATTTCTTTCTTCAGCTCCTATTTTTGCTGCTTCCCAAGAGTCAACACACATTGCATTTACTTCCGAATTGTCAATGAGGTAATGTGTGTATCGGTGAAATAAACAGAAAATTCATTCATTCATGGCCTTTGCACAGCTTTTATTATTAAGCTATGAGCATCCTGTTTGAGGCTGGTTTTACTAGCGGCTATGTGCACGTCCGTCAGCAAGAAAAGAAGTTTACTCATTCCCCTTCCCCTTTTTTCTAGTAGCAGGTTTTAAACGCTTTTTTGTTTTTATTGTTTTGCACATCCCTTTTCCCTTTACAGTACATTTGACTATAGTGCACAACATGATTCCAAGTCAAAACAGTGGCCCATTGGGCACTGAGCTTCTGATTGGTGAAGGGCGGTCCAATCAGTGCTGGTGTCACTGGGTTACCCCTAACCATGTCCGGCCATAGTGGCACTACACAGTAGCAGTGAACCGTCTAATTAAAACCGAAAATCCCCCAGGGAAAATGCTACACTAGCAGAGTCAGTCTTGAGTCAGATCTTTATTTGGTGCTCCATCCAGATATATTTTTAGTGCTTTCTCTTTCCGAGGTGAGTACGTTACACGATGTCCTGTCTTCTGGAGTCGACTGCTTTCTTTTTTCATCAGTTCATTTCTTTGCTCCTCTGTCAACTCCATTAATTCTTCTGTTTTATCCCTAATTTAAAATATTAATGACATATTAGACTGGTAGAGCCATCTGCCTCTTTGAATTTACCCTTAAATGCTATAACGCTCCTCAGGGAGAAAATGAAACCTGGTTGTCTCCACTGAAGTTAAATAACCTCATTTACTACGTTGTCCTAGATTTCTAAAGTGTTTATTATATTAGCAACAGCATTCACTTTTAAAACTGGCATGGAATAATTTCCATGTTACTATTAATAAATTCCATGTTAAACAAACAATGGCTATCATTTACTGAACATCTGTAACAGGCACTATGGCAGTTTTTTTTTTTAATTCAATAGTTTTAATTCTCATAAAGTCCTGCAAAGTTGACATCATTGTTGCCATTTTTTAGATGGGGACCTATCGCTTCTCGGCCTTCTGGCTAAAATCAAGTGTAGATGGGGACCTAGATAATTAACAAAGCTAAATCTCAACCCCTATGCGGCAGGCTCCAATGACTATGCTTTTCCCTCTCTATGTGTAATACCTGATACAGTAGCCGCAGCCACATGTGCCTACCGAGTGCTTGACACATGTCTGATCCAAACTGAGATGGGCAGCAAGTATAATATACACACAATATTTCTAAGACTTACTATAGAAAAATAATGTAAAATATCTCATAAGTGATTTTTTATATTGTTTACATGTTGTAATGAGAATATTCTGGATTTATAGGGTTAGAAATATTTTATTAAAATAATTTCACCTTTTACTTTTTAAAACGTGGCTACTAGAAATTTCAAAGTGCAATGTGAGGCTCTCACTATATTTCTGCTGGCCAGGGCTGCTCTGTATCATAATGAGAGTAAAACTATTTACGAAAAACAGGATGTACAACAAAAATATTATAGCATTAGAAATAACCAAAACATGGTGAATGTTACCTATAAAATATGACTGCACCATCATCACAGATATAAAGAGGCCAGACATTCAGGGTAGAAACTTTAGGATTCCAGTCCAAATCCTGATGAATATCAAGGACAGAGATATCACAGGGAAAAGTTCCTCTACCCTAAGGAGAAAAGAAAGAATGAATAAATCACACTCCTAGCCATGTTTACTGAGCACTAGGTACCCAGGTGCAAATAAACATTCTCAGGGCCTTACCTTAGCAAATTCAACGTCTTCCAAAGGAATTCCACTGATTTCACAGAGCTATAAAAGGAAGCACTTTATATGAGTTCATTTAAAAAATAAATATGCTGAGACAAGTTATTTTCCTTTGACCCTATATCCACAGAAATACCTTGATTTTTTTCTTTTCAAAGAAGTAACACGTTTGATATAAAAATTTTTCAGGGGTTCCCATGGCGGCTCAACAAGTTAAGAACCTGATATAGTATCCGTGAGGATGCGGGTTTGATCTCTGGCCTTGCTCAGTGGGTTAAGTATCCGGCGTTAGCATGGCATGGTCGCAGATGCAGCTCAGATCCAGCATTGCTGTGGCTGTGGCATAGACCTACAGTTCAAGCTCCAATTTGACCCCTAGCCCAGACACTTCCATATGCCACAGGTGAAGCCTTAACATTTTTTTTTTTTTTTAAAGCAGGACATGGAATTCTCTCCTCTGTCCACCTGCAAATATGCCAGGTCTCAAAAATGTGAATTTAGTACATTCCTTCAAGACCTTTCCCTATGCATATGTAAACTACATACACACACTTATAAAATACATAAGATGCATTTAGGAAATATCTATGTAATAATTTTACACAGCCTATATATAAGAATAAAATACTGAGTAACATAACCTTATTCTCTCCAGTAGTTGAAAAATATACCATTTTATTTCCTACTGATGGACACTGAGCATGTTTTTAATTCTTCCCAGTTACACTGCTATAATATGTATCTCCAAGAAAATCTCTGCATATTTCTGCAAGTATTTCTTTTTACTGAATTCTCAGATGTGGAAGTACACATCTGAAATGTTGATAAATAATGCCAAACTGAATCCTGAAAAAATTCTATCAATTTACCTGCTCATCAAAAGTGTATGATATTACTTGTTCACCCCAAACCTCGATGACTCTAGGCATTTTTTCATTTTCTAAATCGCCACCAATTTAAGAGGCAAAAAATGCTGTTACTGTTTTAACTTACATTTCTTCTTGTATGAATTACCTATTCATGTTCTTTGCCTATTTTAAAATTAGGTTGCCCAGGTTTGGTCCGCTGTACAGAGATTTAAACTTTCATGTTGCCTTCCTTTTCTTTCTTTGGCTTTTGGTATTATACTTACAATTATCTTTCCCTTGCCAGGATTACAAAAATATTTTCACCTAGAACATTCATCATTTTATTATATTTCAAAATATAAATCAGTACATTTAGGACTTATTTTTGTGTTTGGTGTGAAAGGTGGAAATACATTTTTTCCCAAATGCCAGCTGTCTTTGTAACACTTACGAATAATCTGCCCTTTCTCCAGTGATCCTTAGAATTCCCACCTTTAAAATGGAAAATGCAAAAGAAACCTTCATCTGGATTTTTTATACAATGCCACTTCATTTGGTTTTTCAAATACATACAGCAATTTATTCTAGTAACTCTAACTGATCCTAACTACTTAGGGCAAAGTTGATTCCAGTAACAGGAACTAAGGGTCTACCTCTGGGTGGCCAGAAAGCAGTGTAATTTTTCAAAGCATCGGCAGCCCTCAGAAACAACAGTGTGACAGAGTCTGCTGCATCAGTGTCTGGCACTCACTTCCCAGGGTATCTCTTATGCGACAGAGAGAAACATGTATTGGTTCACTTGGTTTAAAATAAACTTACCTTCTCTCGCAACTCATCGACACTGCTGCTTTCCAACACAACCTCCTGGAAGGGATCCAACTTCATTTCTGAAGGCCTCCACCGTCTTGACAAAACAGCAAGTTGGGACATGGATTTCATCTTTTCCACCCCTAAGAATATGCAAGATTAGGCCATCATTCTGTTTACTCTAAAGGTTCATAATTTGCCTTTTCTTGTATTGCCTAACTAAACAAAAAGATTTACTTCAAGTGTTATTCTTAAAAAGTGGGCATAAAAGGAACCAATTATCCCAAGGAGTGTTTTTTTTTTTTTTTTTTCTTTTGACTGTGTCCAAGGCATGTGGAAGTTTCCGGGTCAGGGATAGAACCCGTGCCACTGCAGGTACAATGCCAGACCTCTCAGCCATTGTGCCATGAGAGAGTTTCTGAGAATAAGATATTTGCTCTCTTCCCTCAGGTCTGAGAAGATAACTCCAAACTCTTGCAAACTCTCCTCCCACCAGTGCTAATTTACTGCTCTGACAATTACTCTCTTCTCTGAACTCTGATCTTTGCTTCTTGTTGGCTACCGTCCTACCATCTAAATCATAATCAAATCATCTTAATTTTATCTTTTTTTACTTGCTCATTAATCCGTCTCTTATTTACTCCCAGACTTACTGATTCTTCAAGATACAGTTCAACTGTCACCTTTCTCTTCCATGCACACCAGAGCCAATGAAATGGTACTGATCTGGCCCTTTTCACCTATCATTTCGGAATCACAAGTCTGCAGTTCTGGTTTTCCTACATGCTGTGCATCTACCTGGAGAGCAATCACTGGTCTTTATTCATTTTTGCACACTGGAGATCAGCAATGTCTAGCAAATTACAGGTCAATCAATGACTCTTAGATTTAATCACATGACTTATTTCCTACTCAAGTATTTTGATGCTAATATAGATAGTGAAATGATGCTGATGCAAACACCCACCACCCAGTGACATTTTCTGACTAATCCATCTCTGCTAACATACTCAGTCCTTCCTAAGAAGGGTGATGTCTATGTCCTTCATCTCTTCCTGGCCTACCCAGACACAGCGATTACTCTATAAGGCCCCAGGCACTCAGAGAAGGAATTACAGTCTGGAGCACTTGCCCGCAAATCATGTAGACGGTGTCCTGGTTGTCCCTTGTCTCCCCGGTTAACTTGTTAATCAATCAGAATTTCAAACACTGACATTTAAACCAAACTAGACTTGAAATAGCTAAGGTGTTAATATTATTGAACCCTCTGAAAATGATCATAATCTTACATAAAGACATACAGAACTTATGCTAGTTTAACTTCTTTGGAAAAAGAAAAGGAAAATCAAAATCTTTCTAAGCATTGGCAAAGTCACAAAAGAATATACAACTAGTTGTTTCCCTTGATATCTCCCAGGAGCCAACTTTTCCCCCATTAACTCCTTCCAAAAACATGATGTTAAATGTACCGATGCTGATCATTAAAACCAGGAAGTGCTCTTCCAGGTCACAGTTACACTGTGAGGTTGAACTGTGTCCTCCTCTAAAGGACAAGTTCAAGTCCTGACCCCCAGGGCCTCGTATGTGACCTTATTGGAAACAGGGTTGTTACAGTGGTAATCGAGTGAAAAATGAGGTCATTAAAGCGGTTACTAATCCAATATGACCAGTGTCCTTATATTACAACATGGGAAACTGAGATACAGATAGGAAAGCCCACAGAACATCATGCGACGATGAAAGCAGAGATCAAGAGGATGCATCTACAAGCCACAGGCCATCAAAGACTGCCAACAAAACACTAGAAGCCAGGAGAGAGGCACGGAACAGACTCTCCCTCATAGGCCACAGAAGGAACCAACCCTGACAACACCTTGATCTCAGACTTCTGGCCTCTGAAAATGCAAGAAAATAAATTCCTGTTATTTAAGCCACCCAGTTTGTAGTACTCTGTGGCAGCCTAATACATCACTGTTCTCAAAAATCTCTGAAAAATTAATAGCACGTCCTCAAAACCAATTCAATCACAATAAAAAAAAAAAGGAGACCAAATAAGAAACACGGCTAAGAAAGTTTTACTTTCTGTAAAAACGACTAAAAATACAACTTTGATACTGCAACTTGCCTAAGAACTCATATTCTCAAAATCAGAGAAAAGAATATTTAAAGGCAAACAGAACTCAGAGAAAAGACAGAAGAAACTCATTATTTGATGAAAAATTATAGGTTTCTATTATTTCTAGAGAATTTCTGACATTTCCTCACAAAAATATTGATAATACCATCAAGAACTTCAAGGAAAACCTCCCAGTTGCTGGAAATATTAATATCTTCTTCATAAATATGATAATCCAAAAAGACAGTGCCAGGATTCTTCCATGTTTTTTTCCTTAAACGAAACCTGAAAATGTGATAAGACATTTTAAACTACTGTATATGGAAATTCTCAACTTAAAAAAATGACATGAAATTTGACATCAAGGAAAAATGAACAATGTTCAAATATAAAAGTTACTAATTCATTAAAACTTTGAGAAAATATAATGAAATGCTCTCAAGATATCAAATTTAGTATCCTACAGAGGAAGCTCAAATTCTAATACTTTTGCTTAGTTCTGTTACATTAATCTGCAATGTTAAAATTCTGAATGGTACAGGAATTTTTACTTCTCCTGGTTTTAGAAAATTATACCAATCCCTATGAATTGAACACAGTTTTTCTTCAAATTGCTGATGATGCTGTAATTTTACTTTACCTGTCAATACTGAGCTCTAAACCACACTGCTCCCTGAGTTGAGGAATTAACTCCTCCTTCGATTGCCGTACAGTCATTCCTTTAGCAAACACAGCATCTAGCAGAAACTTACACGGCTAGGAATATAAATATAAATAATTAGAGCCTGAATTGTACATTAAAAGAAGAATTAACAAGACATTTTATTTGCACCTTATAGTGCGACAATGACTAAGTTGCGATTAGGAGTCTATCTTCCTTGATTTAAATTTTGGCTCTGCTACTTAACTATCTGGAGCAAAGCTTACTTAATATTTCTGTGCCTCAGTGTTCTCACCTGTGAACTGAGGTCAGTGTCTTCCTCACAGAGTCAGTGTGAAGACTAAATAACATATTTATACTTCCCTTCTTGTAATACAATGATCATAATTTTGAAAGCCCACCTTTATGAACTAAAATGAAGGAAATACATACTAATTCTCCAAACACTTCCATTAATTGTCTTAAAAGAGACAAAACATCCACAAAGCTCAAACTCAGAAGAAAGATCTAAGTCAAAATGAGTGTAATGGATCACATATAATATGAATAATAAAATATTTGTTGAAAAAATGAAGGCATTTTTATGGAAATTTTATCCCCTTATTTGCTATTTGTTTTTCATACCTGTCTAGATCTTCAATATTTTTTATATATAACTTGAAAAGAATGTCTTTGCCCTATTCTTCTGGGTATCTGCCGCACAGGAAGATATTTTATTACTTCCCAAAAAAACATAGCTTGTTCAGATCCTTAATCTACTAAATACAAGTTATATGACCTTGGGCAAGTTACTTAACTTCTCTGTGCCTCGGTTTCTTAATCTATAAAATGGGAATAACAGTACTTATATAATAGAGTTAACTGATGAGGAATAAAGGAGTTAATATTTGTTTGCACTCAGAGCACAAAACAACACTAGATATATATAATGCCTGTTAAATACTAAAAATGACTCTCTGAACACAAAAGGTACCATATAATCTATAGGTCAACCACTATCCTTGTAGCATTATATATGACCATTCTCAGAAAATAAACACACACAAATCCACTTTTAAAGCAAAAAATGGGAGTTCCCGTTGTGGCTCAGCTGGTTAAGAGTCCGACATAATGTCCATGAGGATGTGGCTTTGATCCCTAGCCTCCCTCAGTGGGTTAGGATCCAGCCTTGCCGCAAACTGCAGTGTAGGTTGCAGATGCAGCTCAAATCTGGCATTACCGTGGCTGTGGTATTGGCTAGCAGCTGCAGTTCCGATTCAGCCCCTAGCCTGGAAACGTCCAGATGCCACAGGGTACGCCTGTAAAAAGAAAAAAATTAAAAAAAAATAAAAGCAGAAAATGTTTGCCACTCTAGCATTTTTAGCAACACTTCAGACCTGGGGGATGGCAAAAATGGCCTGAGGGCCACATTCATCCGGTGCCCCTTTTCCTAAGTGAAATTTTATCGGAACACAGCCCCTCCCATTGGCTTAGGGACTGTCTATGTCCGCTTCTGTGCTCGAGTGGCAGAACTGAGTAGTTGTGGCAGAGGCAATACGACCTGCACAACTGAAATATTTTCTAAAAAAAGTTTGGTCGTCTCTGCTTTGGAGTGATATAAAGAAATATTTAGTAATAAAACCTGTGTGCTGTGTGTTTTTAATAACTACCAAATGTGATCTTGTGTTGCTTGCAAGTATATTACTTACCTCTTGTTCGTTGACTAGAAGCTGGTACACTTTAACTCTGTATTCTCCTTTTTTAAGTGCTCTCCCCAGTCGAATTGTAATCTATAAATTAAAAACACTTTTTTGTAAGATGTACTGTCTCAGCAGCATAAACCACCCGTCCTCACCCCAATCAGTCAGTATTTTTTCCCCAATTCTTTAGGTTATGGGTTCTTTGAGAACAGATATATCTTTTACCTCTGATTCCCCAGCACCTAGAATAGTAACTGACACACAGTTAACATTTAACAAATGTCTGTTAGATGAATGGAGAAAACAACAACAAAAAAGCCAAATAACCACTAAACATCAAAGACAAATTACCCTTTTAGGGTATCTAGTTCACCTTACTTGGAAGTAGTGCAAGATGTTCTCAAATTTAAAACAGATTCTAATTATTCAGAATTATTTTAATCAACCTTATTGTCATCTGAAAATGATGAAAGTGTCTCATTCAGCCGGACGCTCTCAAACTCTTGATTGCTGGCATACACGCGAAAGACCTTGAAGTGAGAGGACAAAACTCCAACAAAGGGCTCTAAGTGCTGTTTGAAAGCGGCCAGAGTAATTCTTTTATCAACATGCACCATCAACCCTAAGCACGTACAAAAAAAAAAACAAAAACAAAAACAAAAAACAGAAACACAAATGTAAAAGAAACCTCTTAGAGTATAAATAAAGCAGATCATATACTTTTTACTATACTGTAAGCAGGGAAAAGTACCCCTTTTCAGTTGACTTTTAGCTAATATACTACATTGAATGGACAAAAAAAACATGGACGTTGATCATATGCTAGGTATAATCTGACAGCCTGAAATATATATATATATATATTCTGGCTTACATATTGTGGCCACTGAATTCAAAATCAAACTTCCAGGAATTCTTTTCAAATACATACATTTCTAATTCTATACAGTAACCGTGTGGGCTCTGGCTCGGTTCCAACCCTGCCTCTTCTGTTTCCTTACTAGCTATGAGACACAGATCAAGCCACCAGCCTCGGTACCGGCACTTCTTCATTTGAAAAATGGTGATTGTAACAGTACCTACCAAATAGCATCTTACTGTAAATTCAGTGAGGTAATATGTTTATCACACTTTTGGGAACAGTGCCATATTGTTAGTAAATCTAATTCTGGGATTTCTACTAGAAAAAAAATGTCAATACTAGTATATGAAGACATCTGTTTTATCATGTGGTTGGACTGTAACAGAAATAGTATCTAATTGGATCGGAAACTCCCACCTCCTCCAAGCTTCAATTTAAGTTCTCTTGGCATCCTAATAGGATTATCTTTGATGGGCTTTATTTTTTTTCTGATTATTGCCTTCATCTTTTGTCCTTTACTTTATAAGCCACTCATGAGGATACTTCTGGAATATTTCCTAAAAAATTTTTTTTATTATAGTTGATTTACATTGTTCTATCAATTTCTGCTGTACAGCAAAGTGACTCTTATATACTCTGGTCTTCATATTTTTGCAAAGAGCAAAAACTTCACTTGGTTCTTTCTCTTGTAATAGAGCAGTGCAGAATACAGGAGCTGCCAGATTGCCTCAGGCTCATGGTCTCTCTGCAGCCCTAAGGCTCTCTAGGGCAGACCTCCGTTTTCCGTGAAATTTAGACTAAAGGCCTAAAACACTCCTGGTTTACCTTCTGAGGTCACCCCAACTCTTGGGTTAGTGAATTTTTCTAACGGATTTTCAAATAATGTCCATTTAACTGTTTTCCTGGTTATAAAATACTAGGTTTATTATAAAAAATGTGATAAGTATGAATTAGCAGAAAACAAACAGGGTGATGAACTTTATTTATTAACTGTATATACTTTTGAGGCAGCATTTCCTTTAATCTGTTTAAAATGTTCATTTCTAGGTTATTAGAAATGCCCTTAAGTGTTAATAACCTAGCTTTTGGCAAACAAGCCTCTACTTATGCTTTCCAGTGAGATACTAAGTGTTTGAGAGAAGGGTGTCATGAAAAAATTACTTGATGAGAAATGAGAAGCCTGTGGCTGGATTTCAGGTTTGCCACTTCAGTCTGATAAATGACTGTAGGTAGGTCATCCAATCTCTTTAAGCTTTGGTTTTTCTCATTGGATCATTACACCGGTCTCACTGCTTACTGTTATGAAACATGTAGTAAATTCTAAAGCATTACTCAAAATACAAGTTATTACTGCCATTTTGGTTTCTCTCATTACTCCTAGTAATGCTGTATCACAGGTAGATATCAATGTTTGTTGGTTATTGATATAGTCCAGTATGGTGATTAGCACCAAGTATTCTGGTGTTAGATGGCCTGGCCTGAATGAAGTCCTGGTTCCTCCTTATATATCAGATTTGTGATTTTGACCTCTTAATATCTGTGTACTGCAATTACCTCTATTATAAAAGGCAGGTAACAGTATTTATACCTCATAATACGTTTGTGGGTCAATGCGTATAAAATGCTTAACAGAGCACTGGCAAAGTATTAGCTTAGCTGAGCTATAATTATTTCGTAGCTTTAGAGAATAGCATTCTTTCATTTTTCCTTTCAAACCGAAGAGTTCAGTCTCTTCACAGTGCAAACTCAAAATATCCTCAAAGGCTTTCCTTTTTATTTTCCTTTATATATTTCTTGGAAGAGGAGGTAACCAAAATCGTACAAAGAAATTTCAGTGCAAATATACCACCGTTTTTATTATCTTGGCTAGGACTAGGCTAGCAATCCCAATAACCTGAATCTGACCCCAGCCGCGTGATCTCCTAACTGTATGACCTCAGGCAAATGACTTAAGCCACTCTTTTCATCAGTGAAAGGTGTCTAACAATATCAATTTCACACCGCTGTTGAGAACTGAATAAGTTAATGAGAATTATAAGTAACAAACTCCATAGAAATTTAAAACACTCTAATAAAGCTGTCTCCATTTTAGCCCTGCAATCCACAGGTCCTCACTTAAGTTTCTGCAACATATTGCTCCATCTGTCAAATAATCACATTGTTATCTAAACACAAATTTATGTGTCTTTTTACTACTGATTTCATAATTTCTACCACTTCCTTTTAAAAGACCCAATTTTGAGATTACAAGCATTTATAGCATTTAACCACTATAGTGGCTGTTTGTGCACCTCGGCCCAGGAGATGAAGCATAAGGCTACAATCTTAGTCATCTCTACTCTAACAAATACACAGGGCCTGGCACGTAGCATGGATTTAGGAAATAACAATAGTGTGGTAGGATAAATGGACAGATGAAGAGTAGGACTCTCCTCTGTAAGTAATGGGAAACAAGTGCATTCAGTTAGAAGCCTCTGGTAATGATCCCACTACTTACTAACTATATATGTGTACTTGGCCAAGTCATCCATCAGTTTTCTTACCAGTCAAGTGAGGATATCAATGTTTGCTCTATTAATATCAGAGAAAAAGCGAGAACAAACAAGGGTTCTGAAAACTAAAATATAAAAATATAAGGGATAATATTTATATTTGCCTTTCAGACTAAAGCAAGGTATCCAAGTTTTTAGCTATTTTTTAACACCAGAAGAAAGATTTTGTATCTTGAACCTAGTTGCCCTGCTAATTTCTAGCTTGTATCTTGCCTGAAGCTTCCTTTAAAGAAACTTGAAGAAAAAAAAAAAAAAGATCCTTTCCTTTCTGACTTTCCTGGTTATGGCCCTTTTAGGAGGTGTGGGAAGGGTGCTGACTGCTTTAGGTGATGGAAAAACGGGACAGGATGCATAAATAAAAATTTTTTTCTGGGCACTGGATATAAAATTTTCTAAAATGTCTGGCCTTTTTTTGGGGTATACTGCTTATTTTAAAAACTGATTTTTTTTAAAGCACTGTTATAATAATTCCTTCCTTCTTTAAAAAAATTCTTAATTCTTTCCCTTTTTTAAAAAAATCACTTCATTGGAGTTCTGACATCATTACTGTCATAAGTCTAATGTACAGGTCTAAGAACACCATTCACTATCAACTGCAACAAAAATGAAAGCAAAGGCAACAGGAGATAATCTTATAATCCAGGAAGTTACAGGTAGTCGTAGGACAAAGTATCTGACTCTTAGCTGATTCTATTTTTTTTCTTAACCAAAAATTTAAAGAAACTGATTAAAAAAAAAAAAAACCCGAGGCTGTTTCAAGGAGCCTTTTTCTTATTAAGTACATACATTTATGTCCTTCCCCAGAACCTTCATCTGCAGCATAGGGCTCTGCTTTGAAATACATGTACTGTATTTCTCCCCTACTCTTGCCACTCTCATCATATTCACTGTCCGTTCCGGAATCTTCTTCTGCTGTATCCCATGTCTCCTTCTTCCCTTCATTTGCTTTAGTTCTCCTACTACTTGTGATGCTATGAGAGTCGAGTCCATTTGCCAAAGGGATCTGAGCATTATCTGCATTGCACAAAGTATCGCTGCTATGACTGGAGCTAAGAATATCACTGTCCACTGAACTTGTACTCCTGTCATTATTGACATCTGAGTCTGATCGTTCCTCAGACTGAAAATTTTCAGGATCAGAAGTCGGAATATGCTGTTCAAGTTCTCTGTTATCCACTGATGCTGAAGAGTCCCTCTCATTGACAGGTGATTCAATGTTTTCAAAGTCACTAGTCTCAGTACTTTTGCTGCTGTCCCCATTATCACCCTCCTGCTGCTGCTGCTGCTGCAGCGACAAGCTTTTTAGTTTTTCAGTGCTTTCTTCTAGAATAGCTTCCACAGACTTTAGGCTCCCAGCAGGTCCTTTGACTCTTTCACAGTCATCATCCACATTGCCAGAATCACCCCCAGCTTTCTGGTATGCTGTCCTTTTGGAATAAGATCCTGGGGATTGTTCAGGTAACAAAACAAATAATCTGATTGTATTTGCATGTCGATCCAGGAGTTTCCATAAATGAGAGTCTGTAAAGGCCATCTGGTGATCCACAGTCTCGGAACTTTCAACAAACACCTAAACCATAAGGCAAAGAATTAACGTCATTAAATTAGGTGACATTCTCAATATATCATATGAATAATATCACGTCAATATAAGACAGTGCACAATAAGCTACATAACTTGAGATGATGTTTCTAAAAGACATGTCCATTGTTTTTGGAAGCTAAACAAAATAAATATTATAGTCACATATCTTTGTAATTAGCCATAAAACCATTCTAAGATAGATGCCGCCCCCGCAACCCCCAAACACACGAGTGCATGCAGACATCTTATTTACTGGAACATGTATAAAAACATCTCAGGAATGCAACACCAAAATCCAGATTGTATATAAGAATTTAATGGACTATGACTTGATTCTATAGCAAATAAACTGCAAGCAGACAAAAAACGCACAGTGGAATCTTTGGGTTAAAACAGACTTGAGAAGAGGTCCCTGGTGGCCTAGTGGTTAAGGATCTGGCATTGTCACTGCTGGTGGCTCGGGTTTGATCTCTGGCTTGGGAATTTCCACATGCTGTGAACATGGTCAAAAAGAAATAATAATAAAATGAAACAGACTTGACAGATATTACAGATATTGTTTGGATCCTGATTTGAATAAACAAATCTTACTGGAAAAAAATTTTAATGTAATAAGGGAAAACTGAACACCAACTAAGATACTGGTTGGTAATGAGGCATTTTTGTGAATTCTTTAGGTGTAGTAATGTAATTGGTTATGTTTTTTAAAAGTTCTCATCTTTTGGAAATACACATTCAGATTGTTTATAGATGAAATGACATGATACTGGGAATGTTTTTCAAATAATCCGGGGGAAGCAGTGGTTAAATATACATGAAACAAGACTTGATAATTATAGAAGCTGGGTGACAGTACATATTCATTACACTATTCTCTGTACTTTTGTATAAGTTTGACATTTTCCATAATAAAGTTTTTTTTTTTAAATGAAATGTGTACCCACAAATCTGGCCATTATGAAGAATATTTGGAATTTTGTATAGAAAGACCATTATTCAATAAATGTTATAAATCAGTAATTAGCTAACTATTTAAAGAAACAAGTTATAGCATTCCCACTCTTTACCATAAAACAGTATTAGGGAGATTAGAGAGTTTATTCTTATATACACAAACACCACACAAAAGTATTAGAAGAAACTAGAGGTGAATAAAAATTACACATGAGAATTAGAATTAAGAAAATACTAAAAAAAGGTTAAAGGTGATAAAAGACCAAACTGCACTGAGAATGAATGAAACTGGAAATGGTGATAAATGAAAAATGGCAAAGAAATTTTGATGCGATTTATCCAGAGTAAACCAACGGCATTAGGAACAAAAACAGAAAAATGATAAATGATGGAACACATAATGATATCAAGAGACTAAACAAAAAGATCAACATGCCAGGCCAGGGATCAGTGGCATCCCTGGAGCTCTGGGACACAGGTTCAATCCCCGACCTGGTACAGTGGGTTAAGGATCCAGCATTGCTATAGCTGCAGTGTAAGTCAAAACTACAGCTCGGATCTGATCCCTGGCCTGGGCACTCCAAATGCCATGGGGCACCCAAAAAAGAAAAGGAAAGAGAGATCAACATGAACTTTTTCTTTTCTTACAGAGATAAATGAATAGGCAAATGGAATAACGTTGGGCAAACGCAAGGTAATAATGTTCTCTATACCAGGCATGCTTCAGACTTTCACCATGAAGTACTGCTTTATGGGAGAAACTCACGGATGAATAAAATTCAGAGAACGTAATCACTGTTGACCAGAACTAGTCATGAAGGCTCCAGCAAAGAAGAAAGGACTAATCTGGGGCTTGAAAAAAGGGGGAAAACACTTCAGGTGGGGGTAGCACATGAACGAGCAAAAGAGGAGAACCAGAAAGACTGATTCGGAGGACAGAAAGAAGTAAGATCTGACCTGACTGTAAAGGAACATAATTATTGGGAGGAAGTGAGAATTTAAAAAGTTCAGACAGACGGTGAATAGTTCTAGAGGCCAAACTTAGAATATTAAACATAATTTCATTTACTATTTGCTGCATAGAAAAAAAGCAATTAAAAAAAAAAAAAGACATACCTTGTTACTTCTAAAAAACCCTTCAGCTTTCAGGGTTTTACTGGGCACAGTGAGAAGACGCAAATCATTGTAGCAGCGTTCCAGCACTATTCTCATTGTTTCAGCAGGTAAATGGATGGCCTATAATAATGAAAGTAATTTAATAAAAAAGTACTCTTTCAGGAGTAACTCGGCTTGATTAGGAAATATGGGAAAGTAAGACATTACTGAGTTCTTCCTAAAAACAGCCGAAAGAAGTGGAAATGTCCTGCATGTGGAAAACTTGGTAGCAGCCCAAAACATGCCGTTTCCATGGAGTGATCAACAGAAATGCGGAAGTGTGGGTGCGCTTCATGAATTGTAAATTAATTCAGACAGTTAAAGGGCTGGTGCTTTGTCTACATAATCACCAGTTACAGAGAGAGAATTTATCCTGTGTTGAAAATTATATTTCCTCCACAGAGACCTGAAATAAAGTATTTGTTGCCAACTCCATAAACACAAGATAACTGGGAGTACCTCTAGGAAAACTTTTTGATAACCTGATAGACCTCCAACCCATAAAAACAGTTGTGTACCAAATTTTGCATATTAGTAATTCAGGGGGGGTTCATGGAGCCTCTGAAACATATCTATTACTTCCTGAATTAATAAGAATCTATGCCAACTATAATGGAAAAAATAAAAATCATAAAAAAAAATCTATGATATATGTAGTCAATTAACATATGGTTATCTGGTAACTGCTATAATCTTTTAACAAAAACCAACAACAATAATTAATTATTAATCTATTAGCCAAAGCACATGGCTCAATTTAGCAAAGAATGTAATAATAAAATATTCACAAACATATATCTATAGTAAACCAGAAGACAACTCTGCTATTTCTAACATCCTTCTTTAAAAAAAAATTTTTTCCTGAAAATATCTTCTGTATCTCCAATTTCTCTGTATTCTCCCCCAGTACATTAAAAAATCAAAAAAATGCATGGAACTTATTTTCATAACTAATAAAAAATAATTGCTTATTCTAACCCTTAAAAAATGGCAGAAAGAAAATTAAGAGAAAAATAATCTTAGTAGAGGTTTACAAATTTTTAAAGAATCTATGGGAAAAATTATTAATTCCATTCATTAATTATTCTTTAAATTAGGAGACCAAAGTATCACATAAATTAATGTATGCTCTGAAACTACTTTTTTTTTTTGGCTTTTCTAGGGCTGTACCGGTGGCATGTGGAGGTTCCCAGGCTAGGTGTCAAATTGGAGCTGTAGCTGCCGGCCTACACCACAGCCATAGCAATGTGGGATTCAACCCATACCACAGCTCATGGCAACGCCGGATCCTTAACCCACTGAGTGAGGCCAGGGATAGAACCTGGAACCTCATAGTTCCTAGCTGGATTCGTTAACCACTGAGCCACAACCAGAACTCCTGAAACTACTTTTAAAGGAACAGTTTTTCACTAAAAATTCTATTTTTCCCAAACTCACAAAGTTAAATGAGGTGATTTGATTCCAAAGAAATTGAATAACTGCTTCTTTGAGAGCTGATGTCAAACCAACATCTCTTTAACTTCTTACCTTTTGATAAGTTCTATATTCTATGAATAGCTGTTAATATTTTTACTAAATCAATTTTCTTCTGTGTAAAATGAGATTAGTAGGTAAATTTTAAAGTTATTCTAAAATCCCATGTCCTTAATTTTTGCTGTCACTTTATAAATTTCTCATGATATGAGCAGATAAAAATAATTTATAATTTTACAAACCATGACTTGCTTTTCAGCTAACGATAACTAATTTTCAGGCAGCCTAGTTATACTTTAAATACCGTATTTTGGAGATCCCTAATTGTTCAACGGGTTAAGGATCCAGTGCTGTCACCGCTGTGGTGCAGGTCTCAGTCCTGGCCTGGGAACTTTCACATGCTGCAGGCATGGCCAAAAAACAAAATACCACTATATTTCTTTGGCATTCTGTTTTCTAGCTGTCTTTATTCTTTACAGACATACTTTTCTTAAACAAAATTATCAGCTTCATCAGTAGAGGAAATGCATGTATTTCCTTTATGTTCTACTTCAGTGCTCATATTCTAGATTAAACACAGCAATTACACTGATGTTGTGTTTTTATGAGCAATTTAATCATAAACTGTGACTTCACAATATAACTTGTTTCCTCCAATTACTACTTTGGTGAAAATACAGGAAGTCGGTTTTTCTAACATAAAAACAACTAAAAACCAACTTCTAGATAATACTTTACAATTTTTTTCAGAAAAAGAGCATTTATTTGTTTTATTCATGTTCACAACAACCCTGTTAAAACAGACATTAAAAAGCCCCAGATGAGATCAAAGACAAGACTACACAAAATGAATGGCTGGAAACTAGACTCCTTGGACTTAAGATCACTGAACAATTTCCATCATATCAATGGATCTTCAACTGGGGCTTAGGAACCATCTAAAATTTTGCCTATGTTCATGTGCTCAATGTTCTATAGAGTACAGGACCCCTGAAAGGATAATAATCATTTTTCTGGGGTGGATTATTTCTGTCTAAGGAAATCTGAATGTTTTATCGTCATATTTTTTCCAGTTCAAAAATTCTGAATGAGCGAGCCTATGCTCTTCACCACTAACTCACATAACGTGGCCAATATTTAAATCATCACCTTCTCTGTCAAATCTGTTTCCCCACCTTACTCTTCTACTTCTGTTCAGACATCACTACTTTCCTGGCTGCCCAAGTGTGAAACTCCCAAGATCTTCTTGCTCCTGCCCTGCTCCAAAGTTTACCAGTCCCAAGGGCTGCCAATTCTATGTATACATTCATTCTTATAAATCTCCACTTCTCCCATTTCTGGTGATAGGTCTTCATCCAAATTACTCCAGCAGTCTCATCTACGTTCCTGACTCCTCTCTCAGACCACGGGGAACTCTAGTCTAGTGTTGCCAGAATTCCCACACTACAGCAGAGCTCTCATCATATCCCTTGCTGTGCTCAGAAAAACAAACACCTGCTTTCTATTGCCTACCTTAAACACAGCCCAAACTTTTATGTTTACATTTAAAAATCCTCCATGAAATAAAGTTAACTTGTATTTCCAGGCACATATTTTACGATGATCCAGCTAAACACAGAAGTCATTGCTATGTGTGCTGCTTCACACTTTCTTTTCTTTCTTTTTTTGTTTTTTAGGGCTGCACTTGGGGCATATGGAGCTTCCCAGGCTAGGGGTCAAATCAGAGCTACAACTGCTGGCCTATGCCTCAGCCACAGCAATGCAGAATCTGAGCCATGTCTGCGACCTACACTAGAGCTCATGGCAACGCCTGATCCTAACCCACTGAGCGAGGCCAGGGATCGAACTCACAACCTCATGGTTCCTAATCGGATTTGTTTCTGCTGTGCGACAGGAACTCCCGTCTCTCACTTTCTGACCTCCACACTTTAGGTCAGTCTGTTTCTTCCATCTGAAATGTTCTCTCCTAACCACTGTTGTCTCCTAGCTGTAAATACTGGCTCCTTGAGGTAAATACTGGTTCCTATATCTTACTCCTAACTATCACAATGCTCTCTACACAGCAGGCACTTATTCACCGACCAATTTTAAAAGCTTACCTTCGAAATAAGTTGTTTGAACTCTGTAACTGTCTGATTTAAGTAAGCACGGACAGTGATAGGAGCAGCTACAGATTCCGCCTTTAGATCAACAACATGAACTTTCACCATCACTTCTGTCACATTGGAAAAACATAAAAACACAACTGAAGGTTATTTTTTCAAAGGTATTTCACATGAACGATGTGAATGTGTTTCTAACAGATGGCAAGGATAATATTTTTCTAATTATCAAGGTGGTAAAGGTATATGTTACATATGTGTAATACATGTTAAAACTTCTTTTTCACAACTTATATTATAAACATATCTAAAGAAATAAAAAATGAAGCTAATAAAAAGTTCTTTTAGATCTCTTTAAAAATGAAAAGTCAAAGTGTGATTTTTAAAAACACATGCTTTGTTTCCTTAAAAAAAGTAACATCACTGTCAAATTTATCAAGCATGTTAAAAATACATACTCCAAGTTCCAAGATACAGATCAAAACCACATAAACGATCATAAATAACGAGAGAATGCAAACCACACACTAAAGGGGAGACAACAGCCCTACTTGCTTTTGACAACCTTCATTCAACAATTCAAGCAAGACCTTGTTCATAATCAAAGACTTTTCTTCAAAATCGTGTCCTCTATATCCTATGGAAAGTTCAACAGAAAAGCTTTTGGTTTACATGTTTGCTTTCTGACTTAAATTCTTCGTGTTACAATTCAAGGCCATCGTCTTCTCTTGTATTTTCAGGAGATTATATATAACTAAACTTTTAGTCACTAGAAAAATAAATAATCTTCAAACACTGTATTTGGTAGATAGTTATTCTCGCTTAACTGTTTGAATTTCTTAAATGTAGTTTATGTCAATCCTTTGTTTTTCTCCCATGTTACTCATCTAAATCTGACAAAATATTTGCTAAAGCCTTATTTCTTAATGATTAAGGAGATTACTTGATAATCCACAATAACATTTAGAGTGCTCTTTTTAAAAAGCAGTTTTATTGCTGACCCATGTTATAGTTGTATCATAATTTTTGCAATCTCATTAAAAAATAATTTGTAAGAAAAGGCTCCAAAGAGACTCTACAGATAGAGCAGAGTCTGACTGAAGGAACCCTTGAAAGAACATCGCACTTAACATACTTTGGAAAGAGGAACCTTCATTAAAAAAAGGAGATGTAGGAGTTCCCGTTGTGGCGCAGCAGAAACGAATCTGACTAGGAACCATGAGGTTGCAGGTTCGATCCCTGGCCTCACTCAGTGGATTAAGGATCTGGCGTTGCTGTGGTTGTGGCTGTGGCCGGCAGCTGTAGCTCCAATTTGACCCCTAGGCCTGAGAGCCTCCATAGGCCATGAGTGCAGCCCTAAAAAGCAAAAAAAAAAAAAAAAAAGGACAGGATTCATAAAAGAGCTGAATTTGAAAGGGTAGAAGAGTTTTGAACATAGATCTGAACTCTGACTAATGACCAATGCAAAGACAACAGTAAGAATTTTTTTTTTAGTCCACACCCACAGCATGTGGTAATTTCCAGGCCAGGGACCAAACCCACACCACAGCAGCAACCCTGGCCACTGCAGTAACAATGCGGATCCTTAAGCTGCTGAGCCACATGGGAACTCCAAAGTAAGAATTCTGAAAGTCATTCAAACATTTTTATTTTTCCCTATTTGTTACAGTTTATATAAAATGATAACCAGAAAACTTTGGGCATGAGAAAGAAACAAGGAACTATCTCGAGGGACTACTTGGGGTAAAGCTAGGGGCATGGTATCTGGCTTTCCAGAAAAGTCTCAAAGGAATTAAAAAAACCCCAAGACACAGAGGAATGTGGTAAATTTAATGAAACCAGAAAAAGCTGAAATCCCTAGGACCTGCAGAAATGGAAAGGATGCAGAAAAATGAAAAATGTTGTCACTGATGGTGTTCAGAAATCATGTCCTCAAGAAGACCCTGAAAGAGACTCTACTTCTGAGACTTTATGAGAATATTTTTTTTTTTTGGAAGAGTCTTCTTTATAAAAAGAGAGGTATAAGCATAGGTAGGCTTAGGATCGGGGTCAGACTCAGAGACACACGCAGAGGTAGAGGGAGGGAGGGAGGATGAGTCAGCGATGGAGAAGAAAAATCCCACTGAAGACTGTAAGCTAGAAGTTTTGTTGTTTGTTTCTTAAACTTTGTATATAGTTTTTG
Organism: Catagonus wagneri; assembly: GCA_004024745.2. Taxonomy (NCBI): domain Eukaryota; kingdom Metazoa; phylum Chordata; class Mammalia; order Artiodactyla; family Tayassuidae; genus Catagonus; species Catagonus wagneri. The sequence goes on from PVHT021183666.1 coordinate 34,500,417, forward strand.
AAAGTAATCTCAAATTCCAAGTCTGTTGCTGGCTGCTTCCTGACCTTTCCAAATTATTCCACATTTTAAAAACATGTAAAAAATTAAAAATAATTTCTATAAACAAAAAACTTCCCTTATGAAAATTTTAAGTCCTTTACAACTCAAAACACCGTAAGACTGCTTACCTCCAGGTTTATAAGACTGGAAAACTTGATCAGGTCTTCTCGTCTCCAACAACAGATCAAACATGTATGTTGACTTGACCCCACCTAGTAAAAGTCCCATTGGTGTATCTTCTTCTCCTTCATATGATCTTTCAAGATAATCATGAAACTCATCATATTTAACAAGGCGACAGCAATCCATGGGTATTACCTCTTCTAAATCCATCATCTAAAAGAATATGACACCCAAGAAAACAGAAGAAAATATAGAGTATTTTAGCCTGATGTGTAACTGTATTACCAATAGGTCTTAACAAACAAAAAATCCATTTATTTGAGCTTCAGTGCTCAAAGGAATGACTTAAATGTTATTTTAAAATAACCATATTTCATTATTCCTCAAATTACACAACCTATGCACTAACATATTTTAAAGACATTTTTGGTTTTTAAAAAGGCTAACCCTCTAAACTTCAAATGTACTTCAAATCAATACATTTTAAGTTATTGCTGTATAACCACTAAGCTGGAAATCTGAGGGGAAAACAACCAACTAGAACATACATCTTCTGTTATCTTATTCTAATTTGGAGAAAAATAGGTAATTCATGGATCTAGTATCAATCTTTGTAAGCACAGGAAGACAGCATGCCTCGAAGAGCCACCGCAAAGGCCACAGCCTCTATGTCTCCCAGTGCTACCCCATTCCTTCCCTGAACCACTCCTTTTATTCTTAGCCTCCAGATTACTAACAGTTCAGGATATAGGAATTTCTATAAAAAACTTTCCCTTCTAGGAGTTTCCTTGTGGCTCAGTGGGTTAAGGATCTGCCATTGTCACCGCCAAGGCTTCGGCTGCTGCTGTAGCATGGGCTTGATCCCTGACCCAGGAACTTCTACATGCTGTGGGTGCGGCAAAAAAATAAATAAATAAATAATAAAGTAAAATAAAATTCCCTCTAGTCAATTTCACAGTAGATGGCGCACTTTGGATGCAACATCTCAAGTGGGAACTGAATTGGCTGGAGAAATACAGTAGCATTGCTTAGAAGCATTTAATACTCGTGTAAGGTTTCAGATGATGACTCTAAAGCATCTAAGCCTTGGTACATCCCCAGTGACCCCTACCCCTCCCACTCTCACCTCCCCAGAAATGGGGATTTATTTTTGTTACGTAAAACTGACTTACTTCTCTCTTCAATTTGACAGTTTACATTTGTGAACTTATACTTCCTATTTTTTTAAAATGGCCACACCCATGGCATATGGTAGTTCCTGGGCCAGGGACTGATGCCACACCTGCAGCAACAATGGATTCTTTAACCCACTGGGCAGGAATGGGGCTCGAACTCGTGCCTCCACAGAAATCCATGCCACTGCAACTGGATTCTTAGCCCACTGTGCCACAGCAGGAACTCCTTATACTTCCTATTTTTAAGACAACATTCTTTTCTTCCTACATTAAAAACTGATGGAAAATAGGGCAGGATCAAATGGCAGAGGACTAAGACGTGGCACTCACTTTACCCCACAAACACATAAAAAAACCCTTCAACATGTAGAACAATTAGGACAGAACATCTACTGAACACTGGCAGAAGATCTTAAGCTTCCAAAAAAGGCAAGAAACCCTCCACGAAACTGACTGGAACAAAGTGGGGATAAAAAAGAGAAAGAGAGAAGACAAAAAAAAAAAAAAAGGGAATCAGGATGAAACCTGCATTTATGTGAGGAAGCTGTGAAAGAGGAAAGGAACCTGCACCCTGGGAGGCCATGGTCCTGGAGGGGGAACCTCAAAGCCTTAGAGAAAATTGCGGCAGCCAAACTAAGGAGGACAAAGCAGAAAGAGAGCCACACTGACTATTGGTACCACAGCCCTCAGACGCCACAGCCTGAGACACTCAGGTAGGGGTTGGGCACTGACACTCAGGCTTCGGAGGCTGGTGCCAGGGAGAGGACCAGGGCTGCTGTGTGGAGACATCCTAAGGGGCTAGGGACTGGTGCACCATAAACAAGGGAGCATAGGAGGAGGGTTGGGCCCACAGAAGAAGCAAAGTGCCATTGCTGGGGAGCACAAGGGGAGGACTGCCATACGATTACTTTCTCTGCACACGTGTAGGCTCTCAGGCAGCAGGACACCTTTTGTGTGGGCAGTGGGGAGCAAACCACTGCAGGCAACTCAGATTCCAGAGGTAGGCACGGCTTGCCACCAATAGGCCTCTGTGAACAGGCAGCACCCATGGCCCTGGTCACCTTGGGGGTCACTGCTGAGGAGGGCACTGCGACGGAGCACCACCTGTCATGCTCACAACCCTGGGAATGCACATGCCCCGCTGTTGCCACTGCCAAAGGCTGTGGGCACCGCCTACAACTTCCTGAGGGTGACTGCCACTTCCCAGGGCCTAGTGCGTTAAGGATCCAGTGCAGCCTGTGCCAGCTCCCCGCAGGGCCTAGCAACCAGGCACTGACTAACAGCCCTGCCCATTGCCTCCATCTTTCAGGAAGCAAGTGCAGGCCTGACACCAGCACACCCCCTATCAAGGGGATAACATCCTGCACACACTGCGGAAAGAGACACCAAGCATCTAAACTGAAAGCAGCCCCTATGCCAAAAAAAGTAGGCCCTCACAAACTACCCAGGGGCGCTCTCACATACAAAGACTACACTAGTTGTTTTCCCTAAACTCACAGAATAAGAAAAATATAAGTAAAATGAAGAAGCTCAGAAACCATTCACAGGAAAATTTCCCTCAAGGAGCAAACAATGACACAGACTTCTGCAGTCTAACAGACACCAAGTTCAAAAAGGAGATAGTGAAAATTCTGAAGGGATTAAGAGAAACTCTGAAAGAATTAAGAGTGGATATGAACAGTAATGTATATTACTTCAGAAAGGAACCTGGAAAATACAAAAAGGAGCCAAGAAAAGTTAGAAAATTCATTTGCAGAATCGCAAGCTGAGTTAAAGGCACTGAAGAACAGAATGAATAATGCAGAGGAACCAGTAAGTCACTTGGAAGGTAGAATAATGGAAATCACCCAATCAGGACAGCAGACAGAAAATCAATGAAAAAACATGAAAGCAACTTAAGAGGTCTATGGGATAATATAAAGTGGGCCAATCTATGCTTAACAGGGAATCCAGGAGGTGAAGAAAAAGAAAAGGACAATGAAAATTTATTTGAAAAAATTATGGCTGAAAACTTTCCAAATCTAAAGGAAACAAATATCATGATACAGGAAGCACAGAAGGCCCCTAACAAATGGAATCCAAGCTGACCCACACCTAGACATATTATAATAAACACAGCAAAAGTTAAAGATAAGAAGATTCTAAAGGCAGCAAGAGAAAAACAAAGAGTTAGTTATAAGGGAACCCCCATAAGGCTAACAGCTTATTTCTCTATAGAAACAACACAGGCCAGAAGAGTGTGGCAAGATACATTCAAAGTTCTAAAAGGGAAACATTTACACCCTAGAAGCAAGATTATCATCTAAAACAGAACGAGAGATAAAGCATTTCTCCAACAAACAAAAACTAAAAGAATACAGCAATACGAAACACATTCTAAAAGAAATACTGAAAGGAAATCATAATCATAAAATGTTGGGAAGGAAAGTAGGAAAATCTAGATTCTTTGTTTTTGAGAATGTGTTTGAGCCTATATGACTATCAGGCTAAAGCAAGCAGATGCAGGAAGGGCTTAACAGACCTGAAAAACAAGGCAATTGCAAATCAAAACCAAAAAAATAATTCACAAAAACTAAACAGAAGAGGACAAGAAAAAAAAAATAAATAAAAGGAAACCATCCAATAAAAAAAAGAAAGGAACAAATGAGAAACAAAATCAACTAGAAAACAAGGTTTAAAATGGCAATAAATACACATTTATCAATAATTACCTTATATGTCAATGGACTGAATGCTCCAATCAAAAGACATAGAGAGGCAGACCGGCTGAAAAAATAAGACCCTACAATACGCTGCCTACAAGAGTCTCACCTTAGGGCAAAGGACACATAAAGGTGAAAGAGGATGGAAATAGGTATTTCATGCGAATGGAAAAGACAGGAAAGCAGGAGTTGCAATACTCAGACAAAATAGACTTTAATACAAAGGTCATAAAGAAAGGCAAAAAATGACACTATTTAATGATAAAAGGATTGATTCAAGAAGAGGATATTACACTCACCAAAATATATGCCCCTAATACAGGAACACCGAGATACATACAGCAAATACTAACAGACACAAAAGGAGAAACTGATGGGAATATAATAATAGTAGGAGACTTTTATTTATTTATTTATTTTGTCTTTTCGGCTTTATGTAGAGCCGCACCCGCGGCATATGGAGGTTCCTAGGCTAGGGGTCTAACAGGAGCTGTAGCTGCCGGCCTTTGTCACAGCCACAGCAATGCGGGATCTGAGTCACGTCTGCAGCCTATACCACAGCTCACGGCAACGCCGGATCCTTAACCTACTGAGCAAGGCCAGGGATCGAACCCACAACCTCATGGTTCTTAGTCGGATTCGTTAACCACTGGGCCACAAAGGGAACTCCCAGTAGGAGACTTTTAATATCCGACTCACATCAATGGACAGATCCTCTAGACAGGAAATCAATAAGAAAACAGCCTAGGAGTTCCCATCATGGCTCAATGGTTAACGAATCCGACTAGGAACCATGAGGTTGTGGGTTTGATCCCTGGTCTTGCTCAGTGGATTAAGGATCCAGTGTTGCCGTGAGCTGTGTAGGTTGCAGACGCGGCTTGGATCCCACGTTGCTGTGGCTCTGGCGTAGGCTGGTGGCTGCAGCTCCGATTAGACCGCTAGCTTGGGAACCTCCATATGCCGCGAATGCGGCCCTAGAAAAGACAAAAAGACAAAAAAAAAAAGGCATAGTCCCAGGTGCCAACACATAAATTCAGATTCATTTGCAGGAATTAATTTTTTAATAGGAGTGTGATCCTCGTACAGGTTGTGCTGGATTACACTCTGAGAAACAATGCTGGCTATCTTGTATATATTATTTTTACCTCTTTCATTGGTTTTATAGATACTGTAAATGAAATGTTGTAACATGCAATTTTTCTCTAGGAAATGACTTTAATTTCAGTCAAATGGTCTTAATGTTTATATGGGAAGGGCAAACAATTTTAATTTGTCAAGTATAACAGACAGCATTTAGAATAATCTTGTTAAAAGAATGCTTTCCTTTCTAAACTCACTTATAAATTTGCATTATTCTTAGAATAAAATGCAAACTTCTAATCTTACGAAGCCTCTAATTTAATTTTACTTTATTCTATTCCCATTCAAGATGATCTAAAGACATTTTTGCAACTTCTTGATCATGCGCTTCCTAGCTCAGTTTTTACACACGCAGTTACAGCTACTTAAAATACTCTTCTCCCATCTTCTTGCACAGCTGCTCCTTCTCATGGTTAAGGTCTCAGTATAAACAATCTTAATACACGACTGGTTTACTTTATAGCATCTAAACAATAAGACATTTGCAAATTGTGATGTTTAAATACTATTGCCTGTTCCACCCCTGCCCCCAGTTGATGGTAAACTCCACAAAGTCAGTGAGCATGTCTTGCTCATTCTAGTATCTCTAGCACCTTGTGTTGTCCTGTTCCCTCTAGTGTCTCTAAAGGTCTCATACAGGAAAAACTCAAATTAGTATCTGTTAAATGAATGTGAAGAATACATAGACATTTTTGTTTCTAATTCTAACTCTGAATTCTAGAAAGCTTAACTAGCTTTCAGAGAAAGTTCTCAGAAGTATTAGAGTACTTTCCAAATAAGTATAAACTACACTCTTTAAGAAATACATAATCTGTGGGTTACCAAAGTTATTGCAAATGCTTATACCACTATCAACTACGATAAAGCTTTGGAAAATATATTAATACTGTTATGTAAGATATCAAAATTAAATGCCAACAGTACAATTAAACATACCTTATAAGCCATTTCTACTGCCTCCTTTAATGTTTTATCCTTATGAACCTCCAATTTATTTTCCATCATTATTTGTTTTACAGGATGCAAACAGAATAATTTTATCTAGAAAAGGTAAATGTAAGAGATCATCAATTCAACAGGTCATGAATCCAGGTTTAATTTTTTGTAGACAGTATTTTTCCTGATAAAGTATTGCAATTTTTAAAAAACATAACTGAGATCATTCTCTTTCACTATTTTTCTTGCTTAATAATCAATACTCTCTCATATTATAAAAAAATTCAAAACCATTACTTTTAACAACTCTCTCTTTCCTTATGAGTGTGTATCATGATTTATGTAATTGTCCTCCTACTGATACACATGCACCTTGTCTCCAATTCCTCCTTAATTTGGAAAATACTGTGGAGAATATCCCTGTGGTCAAAATTTTTACCACATCTATAATTACATCATTAGGTAATACATGAATTTGCTTAAAGCTCTTGATAAATTCTACTCAAATTCTACGCAGAAAAGTTTTATCAATTTATTCTTGATGCAGAATGTTACAATGTTTATCTCACTGCAATTTCATGAACACTATTATCACTACATTACTGTTTTTTTATGCAGGAAATAAAATCAACTTACCTCAGTAATATAATTGGTTACACTATTTAATGATCATGACAGTGTAACTATCTGCAAAATCAACCTAATGAGTTAGTCATGAGAATTGCAGTTAAGCAAAGTTCAATAGCACCTTTTAATTAAAAGTAAAATTATGGGGAGTTCACTTCGTGGCTTGGCAGTTAACGAACCCAACTAGGATCCATGAGGATGAGGGTATGATCCCTGGCCTCGCTCAGTGGGTTAAGGATCCGATGTGGCTGTGGCTGTGCCTGTGGCTGGCAGCTGTAGCTCTGATTTGAACCCTAGCCTGGGAACTTCCATATGCCATGGGTATGGCTCCAAAAAGGCAAAAAAAAAAAAAAAAAAAAAAAGTAAAATTATGAAATCTAACCTTGCATGTGTTACGCTCAATTTCCCGTTGCCTCTTCTCTTGTTCTTCCAATTCTCTCTCTCTCTGCACCAAGTTTTTTATATGTTCTGGATATTCATCTACTTCTAGAAATTCTATTAACAGTGGAAAAAACAGGGTAAGATACTGCCACCGAGACAGAGCTTATTGGACTATGTTCCCACAGTATACACCCCTACTGTGGGTTTACTTTCCCAGACCTTGGTCTCTCCAGCTTTTTAATAGCACCTACCATGCAATTACCTGGGATATAATGAAATAAAATAAATACTCTTGATGCTACTACAGATGCTATTTATTTATTATTCACTAATATCGTTATCTTTTTTTTTTTTGTTCTCAAAGCAGTCTTTTAGCTGTCTTCCAAAGAACTTCATATGTAACTCAAAAGTACCAGGAGTGACAACAGGAGATTATGAAACTGTTTAATAAAGCCAATGATTGTTAGATATTTAACAGAGAAAACAATTTATATTTTTTAAAAAATCATGCCTCTGTGGAAAGTGAAAGTCCACTATTTTTAGACAGAAATGAGCTCTAACTTAGAAATATTCTGTATCATATATACAGTGCCCCCTAGTGCTTCATCACAAAACTAGAGCTCCAGGGAGTGGATAAAGGAAAGCTGAGTTACTGCACTACTGGAAATACCTGGAATGCTGGGTGTCACAGAGGATACGCAACATATAATCCTGGCTCTGCTTCCAGGTGGCTATAAGCCTGGACAATTTACTCTTTAGGGTATAGTTTCTTTCTCTGTAAAGTAAGAATTATTACTTCTATTCTGAAATCTCTGTTCTAAAATGACTTGTTATCATTTCCTTTTTTCTTTCCTACAATTACACAGTAAATAATTGAACAGCCGCTATATGACAGACCCTGAGTTATATCATTGATGAAAAAAATAAGTCCTAAGCCTTGCACCAACTGAATTCACAATCTGATGAAACTTTACAAAATGTAAATAGGAACATTACACTACTTAAAGATTTGCTCATAGTATGCCAGCTTCTAAACGAAGGAAATATGTTGAAATCAAAGACAATGATTATATTAATTATGAAATGAATCTGAACAAACATATCACTTGTGCACTTATCTGTATGTACCCCCCCCAACACGGACACACAATCTCTACTTGCAAATACTGCTTCTGTCAGGATCAGATTTAGCAAGTAAACACAGGAACTGCAATTTTTAAAGTCATAATTATTAAAAAAAGGGCAAACCCACATGCTTTGTATCATACATTATAAAAACAGGTATTGGAGTTCCCATCGTGGCTCAGTGGTTAACGAATCCGACTAGGAGCCAGGAGGTTGCGGGTTCAATAGCTGGCATCGCACAGTGGGTTAAGGATCCGGCGTTGCTGTGAGCTGTGGTGTAGGTTGCAGACGCAGCTCGGATCCCATATTGCTGTGGTGTAGGCCAGCGGCTACAGCTCCGATTAGACCCCCTAGCCCGGGAACCTCCATATGCCACGGGTGCGGCCCTAGAAATGGTAAAAAAAAAAAAAAGACAAAAATAAATAAATAAATAAAAACAGGTATTAAACAGGGAGGAAAAAAAAGCAAACCTACATGCTTTGTATTGGATTATTTTTAGGATTCTTAATAAAATTAAACTCTAATAAAGGATGCATATTCAAATCATAAAACTTTACTTGCTTTGTTAACTAAATATTTAAGTCTAACATGATATTAAATGCTTGAAATTATACCTCATTTAATATTTTATAACAATCCTATAAGATACTGTAATTATTCCCATTTTAATATGTGGAAAGTAAGATTTAGAAAAATTAAATAACTTGCTCTGGGACATGCAGCTGGTGAGTTATGGCTTCTACACAGATCTCGGGGTTATCACCACTGTACCAAACTACAAATAATACAATCTTCCTGCAAATAAATATCCAATTTATGTAATGCATGGTAAATTCTGTCTCTTAGTGTATTAAAAAAATAGTTTAACTTTTTTGCCAAGTTTCTACAAGCTGGCATTATCTCAACAGTCTTTATTTTATTTACTAATTTTTTTTTTGTACACACCTATGGCATGTGGAAATTCCTGGGCCCAGGACTGAACCTATACCATAGCAGCAACTCAAGTCCCTGCAGTGACAGCAGTGGATCCTTAAACCACTTCACCACAAGAGAATTCCATAACAGTTTTTATGAATAATTCTTTCAGACAGAAAAAAAAAATTATCATTTGAAAGTAGTTTTCTGAGCTACAGCTCTGATTCGACCCCTAGCCTGAGAACTTCCATATGCCACTGGTACAGCCTAAAAAGACAATAAAATAAAACAGAATAAAATAAAATAAAAGCAGTTCTCTGGATTTACAAAATTTGCAAAAAAAAACAGTTTAAAATACAGATTAATATCAAATAACTATATGTCAACATACTTGCATTTCTTGCTGGATCCTTCAGTCTATACATCAGCATATATGCATTTGTGGAGCTAGCAGAAATACAGAAAAGATTAACGGGGACAAAAGCAGACTGTAAAGATTTCATTTCCTAGTATAAAATATTTATTTTAAGTAGCAGGTTCTTGTTATTTCAAACAATTAGAAAATCATGTAAGTGTTCTTAAACAGGTTCAAATTTAAAATATTCCAGAAAAAAAGGACATTGTGCTTTTACTGACATTTCAGGAGAAAATCCCCGTCTTCTCCTGGTAACACAGTAAAATCTTGAAAAACACCGTGATCTAGAATGACTACTACAGTTAAGTCAGGAATCAGCAAATTTTCTTCTGGAAAGGATCAGACAGTTTTACCGTCTTAGGTTTTGTGGGCTATATGGTCTGTGCTACAATTACTTAACTCTGATATTGTAGTGGGAAAAGATCAACACACAGTATTTAAAAAACTGAGTGTGGTGTTGTTTCAATAAAACTTTATTTCCAAAAACTGAATGCAGGCTGAATTTGTTCCATGGGTCATAGTTTGCTGACCCTTGGGTTAAATCTTTTTAATGGCAAAAGATGTTGAAAAGCTACCATTAATTCCAATTTATAAACACTAAAAATTAGGAAGTTATTTACCTTGCAAAAGCGCTGGAGTAATATCCTCTGCTTCCTGAAGCTCCACCATGTGTTTTCTTAATGTCTTCTTGTGTTATCTAAAAAGTTGTTACATTACTTACTTTTTTTGGTAAGATCTCTAACATCATTACCTTTTTGTCAACACCCATCCCAGGTATTAACCTCAGAGTTAAATGGATCACATAGATACCAATTCAAAAAACATAATCATAATTAGCGGCTACTAACAGCCAATCAGTTCTAGTGCTCTAAATAGGTAGCCCACACGAAGGCTCAGGGCAAGAAGAAAACTGAGGGTCTATCTCTGAAAACATTCAGCAAGCCCCAAACAAAACAAAACAAAAAAAGTAATGAATAAACAAAGAAAATCTATTGAAAACAAAGACAAAAGACTGATTTGGTACGTGTCTTAAAATGCTTCACTGAACAGACTGACTCCCATTTTTAATAAACCCACCTGCTGATGAGAAACATCCCTACTCTTGTCTTCCAGAGTAATAATCTTAAAAAACCCCTCCTTACCCTGCTGACATGTTGATCATTGAAGCTATACCACTGCTCATCACTGAATGACTTTATACAAGCATAATAATGACCACCAGCAGCACTCCCTGAATGAACCATAACGGAGAAGAGCTCATAGATCAAAGAATTCTAAGGAAAAAAATAAAAATAACTCAGAGCAGAGGAAAAGCACAAAATCCTTATTTGTATATATTTCCTATACTCCCCTAAAACACAGGGAAGTAATATGTTATTCGTCCCATACATTTATTGTAGATCAACTCTTCTCTAAGATCATTAAAATGGTAATTCACCACTGCAAGTTTCATTAGGTGTACTCATTCACATTTTAATTATGCTATAACCTCTAGAACTATGCATATCAGAAATATAAATGTATATATTTATGTAAAAAAGAAAATAGTCTGAAATTTTAGAAGTAGGTGCTAAAAATAAACATGATACTGTTCTGATACGCACATCAAAATCAATAAATCCCAAATAATATTTTTTTGGAAGCACCATGGCATGCTGAAGTTCCTGGGCCAGGGATTGAACCTGCACCACAGCAGCAACCCAAGCCGCTACAGTGATAACACTGGATCCTTTACCTACTGCACCATAAGAAAACTCCCCAAATAACATTTTAAAGAAATTCAAATAACACTCCAATTCCTTTGTAAAACGGCTAAGGTACATCTCCCAGACATGCAAAGTTGGTTCATCATTAGAACATCAACCTATGTCACCCATGCTAAAGAAGAAAGATTACACGATCATATCAATTGAACCTAGAAAAAAATCTGACAAAACTATAACCTATTCATGATAAAGATTCTCAACGAATTAGGAAGAAAGGACCTCCTCAACTTGATAAAGAACATCTATAAAAAATCTAGACCAACATCATACTTCATTGTGAGAGTCTGAACATTCTCCTCCTGAGACTGGGAATAAGGCAAGAATGTCCCCTTTCTCAGGACTCCTCTTCAACACTGTATGAGAAGTCCCAGGTGGTGCAACGAGACAAAGAGAATTTAAAAAAAAAAAAAAAAGGTAGACATAACTGTCTATGTAGAAAAACTGGCAGGCTCTTGAGCCACAGTTTGATAACCCATGTTTGAATTCAGTGTTTTTATACTAAACTATAATGTGTCCACTACACTGTTCATCACATTATAATTCAAACCACTTTGTCTGCCCTGAAAGAAATAATTCTAAAATGTAAAGGGCAGTGGGGATGGTAGTCAGAATAATGATCTTGGTCTAAAAACAGCCTTATGCAAATGAAACTCCATTTATTTAATATGCCTGTATGATTTGAGCTAGTAATCAGTCTTCATGCTGGTGATCTGTTATTTACGTCATGCTCAAGACATTTGATCTGTTAATTCTTCCCTAAGGAAAGAAAATTACACAAATGTGAAAGAAATGGTTTGATAAAATCTTCAAAATCAGACATAGTAACAAAAAAAAATTCTACCCTAGGTATTATCCAGTCTTGTCGTTTTCAATTTATATCATCTTTTTTTGAAGACCCTTAGAGGGGCTGTCATGGGGAAGGGGAAGGAAACTGAAGGGCCTCTACCCAAAAAAAGATGAACTCTATTATTAACTATTTCATAAAGTGCTCCATGGCCAAATTTTTTTAGTTAATAGGTCTAGTCTAACGCTCTCATTTTGCTATATGAGAAAACTCTGATATAAGATTCAGAGGCTTGCTGATATTTTAAAGGCAGAGGTGGCTTCCTGAATACTAGACGCCTTCCACACCACCACCCAGCTTAGGTGATAGTAAGTTACAGTTTAGCCTCTCCGAAATTAACGGTCCCAACTGTAAGCAGTTTTTCCTAAAGTTTAATTCTGACCAAATATATGCATCAAAGCAAAAGCAATTAAACTTCTTTTAAAGAGAACATTATTGGTCATAATAGCAACAGAATTAGATAGGAGCTCAGAGATTTCTTTATCCTCTCTTTGAACTAAAAACTAAATTATAAAAATACCTTTTCGAGTCCAGGCTTTGAAATCTTTTCAGTTCCACTATTGTTTTCAAGGCAGATCCCTTCATCTACACCATCATCATTGGAGAAATCATTGCTCATTTGATCACTGTGACAACTGCCTTCATTTTCTGCTCCACTATCAGTGCAACTTTCAGTCTGGGGAGATTTCTTAATAAAATATAAAATTTTATATGCTGTTAAGCCTTCCACATAATTTAAGAAACCATTGTTAATACTTATTTTACTTTAAGCAATTTTATTTTCTCTTAAGAATATCATATCTTTTCTTGAACAAAAAGTTCAATTCAGTTTATAGGTATGCTAGGTATTATAGACAATTAGAAAGAAAAACAGGACACTATCTATCCTCGAGAATTTTAGACTCTATTTATAGGAGGTGGAAATGTAACAACAGTAAATCATACTTTTCTATGCTCTTATGATTTTTAAATCTCTTTCATTCACGTTTAATTTGAAAAATTCTACTTCCTAGAAATCCTCAAACTCTTTTCTCTCTCCTAATATTTTAAATACACACCTAAATTTTTTTTTTTTGTCTTTTTGCCTTTTCTAGGGCTGCACTTGGGGCATATGGAGGTTCCCAGGCCAGGTGTCTAGTCGGAGCCGTAGCCACCAGCCTATGCCACAGTCACAGCAATGTGGGATCCGAGCTGCGTCTGCAACCTACACCACAGCTCACAGCAACGCCGGATCTTTAATCCACTAAGCAAGGCCAGGGATCAAACCCACAACCTCATGGTTCCTAGTTGGATTCGTTAACCACTGAGCCATGACGGGAACTCCATACCTAAATTTTTTTAATTTAAATAGCTTCAAAATTCTTCTCTCAGATGTAGGCTTGATATTTAAGGCATGGCACAGATGTTCTTGAATTAACCAAGCAACAATGTGATAAGTACCAACTTTTCACCAAGAACTTGGTTGTAAGGAAGGACTGTATCTAACATACAGTCGTCATTCCTCAAGTTTGGTTCAACAAAAAATGGAGGTGAAAATCAACCTCAGAACTCTACAGAAGTCCAAAGAGATCACTCATTCCTGAAACTCCTTTTAACTAAGCCAGTATATCTCTTTTCTTCTCCGAGGAAATGGACCTAGAACTTCCTAAAAGTTCAGTTTTCTTACCTTGGAAAAGATTTCCCTTTTACAAGAAATATATTAGGAATATACAAAAGAACCATATAGGACTGATCTCTGAGTAGGAATCTCCTTCGAAAGTTTGGTATACTCTGGGTAGATTTCCTAGCTTAAGCACAAGTGTTTGAGATACTATTTCAAATGAAGCCTTTTAAGATGTTACACTTACTTTAAGACACTCTTTTCTTATGAAAGCTATAAAAAAGAATTAACGGCCTTACCTTACAGACAAGGAAAATGAGGCTCAGAAAATATCTGCCTCTTAAGTACATTAAAACAAAACAAAACAAAACAAAACTGAGAATGTTTAAAATTATTTTTGAGCTTCTAGGAAAAAGTATTTTTAAAATTTTTTTATTATACTTGATTTACAATGTTCTGTAGGAAAAGGCATTTTTAACCATAGTGATGAATTCCAGTCAGAAAATAATGCTTCATGGCAGTTTTGAGAATAAGAAACATTTATCACTGTGTAACGACTATCTTAAGTGATCATAAATATTTCTAATAATTAAATAAGAAGAGTTTCCAAAAGAACAGAGTGGGTCATTATGAATCCTTTACTAAGTAAGAAGGCTAGAGGAACCAGAGAATTTGGGGAGGTCAATAAATGGAAGAAATTAATAAGCATTATCTGTGCTCTTCAAAGTCTCATTCTCAAAGTATATTTAAATAATTAAACATTTTTATTTAAAGTCTTAATTAAAAAAAAAAAACACCAAAAAATACCTTTATTGTTTAGCTTTCTAACCTAGCCAATTTAAGAGCTGGTAAATCTTATGTGAGAATAACCTAGAAACCTTAATGCTTGAAAAAAGATACTCAAACACAAGAAATTAAGGCCATACTACCCACTTTGCTCTTTCATTCAATATATTTGTTCTGTGTTTATTATGTACAAGTGCAGCTCACCTCTAGACTGGCATGTTTCAATAACTAAGAATGTAATAAAATGATTGTTCCTCAAATAATTCCAGAGTTTGAGATCCTTTCTGTCTTTTCAAGGAAGTTCATAAGTTACTCTGATCAAAGAAGAATATTTTAAGTATGTATTTACAGTATTTACCTCATCTTCAACATCAATAAATGTACTCATATCTAGCTCCTCTGGAAATGTCATCCGATCATTCAGTTTAATCCTGTGCATGGTTGTATAATCGAAATCAAATCTTTTCAATTGTAAGGTCAGCAGATAAGGAAAATGCAAAAACCGAAGACCCTAAAAAAAAAAAAGTGGGGGTTGGGAGGACACCTATTCAATATTGAATATTATCTCAGATAATTAAGTATTAATTTCTACATGGCATCTACCTTTCGTGCATCACACTTCTTCTTACAACGTTCACAAAAATATTGATTTGGGCCATCCAGGATCTCTGGCTGAATAAATGCATGCAATGCTTCTTCCTAGTTAGAAAAAGAGTAACTGTTTTATAATTATTTAAAAATATTATAATGTTAATGACAAGGCCCTGAATATAAAAACACTGGAATTACCAGAATATTCATAAGTAGAATGGCTAGAAAATTAGGAACTCAAAATTTAAAAAGGGGAGAAAAGTTCTTAACAGCAAAATAACGTCATTATTAAAAAAAACTGAAGAAGTACATTATTTCATTCTACATGAGCTCTGCATTTTCTAGTGCTGCAAGTCAGTTGGTCATTTCCACCTAATTTTCAGACTTTACATTTCGGTTTTTAGCTACACGATCTAACAAAAATCCTCAGTTTTTAGATTAAAAAGTAATTCCACATTTCTTAGAAAAGCAGTTGCATGTATCACTGCATCCTTCTTGAAAAGGAAATTTTTCTTTTTCAGCCACACCTGCAGCATATGGAAGTTCCGGGGCCAGGTATTGAATCTGAAGCCACAGTACATCAAAGCCGGATCATTATCCCACTGCTCCACAGCGGGAACTCCAAAAGGAGACAATTTTAAACTGCACAATAAATAACACAGTACTCAAGAATTCAAACTGTCAGTACATTTAAAAATCTAATAATCATCCTTAACCACTACATTTAGGGTTGGTCAGTAATCCACCACTGCACTAATTATAAAGTTGAAAACCAGCAACCTTGTCACTGCCTGTCAGATACTGATCCACCTGAAAATGTATAATGAGAGCTTCTGGATTCTGGGTTCACCTATTGGAACCATGCAGTTCTCTCTTCTCCATACAGTTTTAAGACAGAAGCGAAAAACTAATATGAATATTGCTGAAGAATCAGTGGGTATCAAACAAAATATTTTTAGGCCACATCCATGGCACGTGCAAGTTCCCAGGCCAGGATTACATCTGCACCACATCAAGACCCAAGTCACTACAGTTTCAATGCCTGATCCTTAGCCCACTGTGCCACAAGAGAACTCCTAACTTCATCCATCTATTTCCTCCTCAGAACACAAGGAAGCACCAACGAGGTGGGGGAGAGGGACCAAGTAGCTGGGTTTCTGCCACATAACTGAGCACTTTACAAAAGGTCATAGGAAAGTACACATTTAGTAAAGGATTTTCCTGCCCTCAAGCACATTTTAAGCACAAAAAGGCAAATTCTTTAAAAACATGAGAGAAAAAGATTTAAGAGAATTCACATCTATAGCTTAACACAGATTGATATCAAATCAGTTAAACTTTCCAGATGGTAACTGAACTGGTAAAAACAATATCTTAAAAGCGGGGTGTGGGAGGAAAGGGGTAAAGGGGGAGAATGAGAAAATTATGTAAATTCTACTTTGCTAAACCAAGATGTGTATGTATTGATCTCTGGCTTATAGCTCATAGCCAGAACTATCTTATTTATTAATTCTTTTTAACTCAAAGAAAAATTTAAAGACAGAAAATTCCCTTAAATCCTTACTCAGACTCACCAACTTTTACCATTTTGCTACCTTTATCATTCTTCCCCCCCCACACATATCCACTATGTGTTTTTCTGAACCATTTGAGAGTAGGTTCACACATGCTTTTCCTCTCAACAGTTCAATGTGACGTTTAAAGAAAAAGGATATTCCTACATAAACATAAGGACTGTCAAACCCAGGAAAATTTAATATTGGTAAAGTACTTTTGTCAGCCCATATTCCAGTTCCGTCAAGTATCCTAATGACATCATTTACAGTATTTCCCCCAACCCGGTACAGAATCAAATCTAGGATCACAGACGGCATTTGGCTGTCTCTTCAGATTCACCTTATCAGGAATAGTTCCCAAGCCCTTCTTTCATGACATTAATAATTTTTGAAGAAAGAAGAGTTATTTTATAAAATGGTCCCCATGCTGGGTTTGTCCGAAGCTCCTTACCACTAGATTCAGGTTACACATTCCTTACTAGACCTACTACCCAAGGAATGATGTGTCCTTCTAAGGGTATCACAGTTAAAGTGCATGTCGTCCCTAACATCCATACTGGTGGTATTAAATTTCATCACTTCATTGAGGTGTTGTCTAGCTTCTTCGTTATGTAGTTATTTTTTCCTGTTGTAGCTAGCAAGCAATTTCTAAGCAGACACTTGGAGGCCATACAAAAATACTGAGCCTTAACAAATTTTCCATCTTAGTTTAGCATTCACTAATGGATTCTAAGTTAAACCAAATTTTAATGTTTGTTTCATACGCCAACTTGAAAATCTTTTTAGTAGACAACTTAGGCCCATCTACATTTAATATGACTGACGTTTATTTCATCTCAGTCACTAGTGTATAATTACTCTGTTAATACTTATGGTGTTCCTTTTTCTCACAGTGTTTTCTCTATTTTTTACATTTTCCTTTGGTATAGTTAGGAAGGTTAGCAATTTGTTCTAGTCAATTTATATGTACTTTTGTTAGTGCCCTTAATCCTCTCTCCTTCTTTTCCTTACTCAAGCTGCTGACTTTAAATGGTGTCGTGTCCTTGGTCTTCCCTCTACTTGAGTCTATGACCTAGTTCTACTTTTCCTTCTCATCCTCTTCTCCTTTTCTGAGAGTGGCATTCTTTGAATTTCGTCTAACACAACATTTCATACTTTCTTCTACTGATGTCCTTTATTTTAGTCAGTCTGTAATTCTACAATTTAATATAGTAAATGCTCATGGGCCTGTTACTGAAGCCTCCCCACTGGTCTCTTGGATGAAGCTCATCCTCTAATAAATCCCACAGGAAGGGATTATGGATACGATATTCAATGAGTTCTTCAATATTCAATAATTGACTTTTTATCACCTTAATAAGTACAGGAAAAACTTGGTTGGACAGCAAATCTTTGTTCCGCGACTTCTTGAATTTCTTGAAATTGATATTCGGTTGCCGTGATTTGCACGTTGCTCTTCAAAAGTATGATGTCAGGAGTTCCCTTCGTGGCTCAGTGGTTAACGAATCCAACTAGGAACCATGAGGTTGTGGGTTCAATCCCTGGCCTTGCTCAGTGGGTTAAGGATCCGGTGTTGCCGTGAGCTGTGGTGTAGGTGGCAGACGCGGCTCGGATCCCACGTTGCTGTGGCTGTGGTGTAGACCGGCGGCTACAGCTCCTGTTAGACCCCTAGCCTGGGAACCTCCATATGCCGCTGGTGCGGCTCTAGATAAAAGGCAAAAAGACAAAAAAAAAAGTATGATGTCAGCCCAATTTTCTTTCAACTTTAACATTCACTAAAATATGTCTCAGGGTTGATCATTTCAGGTCCAATTCTTCCAGGTACAGTGATGGGTCCTTCAAAAGGTAGATTTAAATTTCCCCTATTCTCAGAAAATTCTCCTGGATTATAGTTTATAAGGTTTGTTCCAGTTGTCTTTATTCTTCACATATTCCAATTGTGTTGGACCTGCCCTTGCAAATCTTCCCTTCCAGTCATTTTCTCTGAGACCCTAATTTTTTTACTTCTTTATCCCATTTTTCACTTGATTTTCATTACATTTTACTTTCTCTTGAGCATTTTAAAATTTATTCTTCATTTTTAACAGTTTTGTCTTTCCCTCAGTTTCCTTCCTGTGTCTGGTCTGCTTGCACTGCATTTCCTGTTTTTTTGTTTGTTTTTAGTAATCCCTTCCTCTCCTTAAATTTTTGCATACAGATTTTGTTTTGTTTGCTTGAGACTTAGTTTAGTCTGGAGTACTCTGTTAAAGTATGTTACTTTGTGGTTACTTCTCTGAGGTGTTCTTTTTTGGGGTTGTGCGTGACCGCAGATGTTTGTCAGCTGAAATGCTTTAACGCGTATTTTCTGTTTTCCTCCAACAGTGGTACTGTGTTAAGTTTGAATTATTTTCCCCCTAGTCATTTTGTTGTCAGCATTCTTTAGCTTGTGAGTACCTTCTGTTAACTTAGTGAAGTACAATTTCTTGAATGGGTAAGGGGGAAAAAGAGCTTGATGTCTTCTTTCGCTTTGCTGAACCCTTTATTTTTCTCTTTCTTGATTTCTCCTCTCTTTCTTGATTTCTTCTGCTGGAATTGATAATTTGAAGTTCATGGTATTCTTTCAGGTAATTTGAAGTTCATAGTATTCTGTCTCCTAGCAATCCAGAAGGTATGGGTTAGCTGGGTTTCCTACGTGTTCCTTTTAGTCTATGATTTGGGGAGGATATATACAGATACGGAGATTGAGAAAATCAGGTTAACTTAGAAACCAGTTAAAGATACATTGATAACTTTCTTCAGCTTCCTATTCATTTTTTAAAAAGTTGTCACCAGAACAATTATAAATAAAATTACTCAGTTATAAAAGCTAGCTTTAATTCACCCATTCGTTCAACAAATAAATTATGCAAATGATGGGCTAGTGTGGTCATACATTTATCTTCACTTAGGGCGATGTAGAAGATAACTAAAAATCATGCCAACTCTTATTTTAGGTATTAAAAATAAGTTATGGATCATAAAAATGGAAAAATATAATAAACACTGTGCCATTATTAATATAAAAACGCACAAAAAAACTGTACTGCTTACCATAAGCTGTCCTCTTGAGTATGTTAAATTTCTCTTGTATCATGTTCCAAACTAGCTTTGGGTTGACTGTGACTGTTTTTCGTTATTCCAGAATGAAGATTAAGAGTTTTATTTTCCAGAGCTTACACTTCCTTATATATTATACAAAATGTAATTGTGCACAGCTTTTTAAACTCAGAATAAGACAGAGGGAGTTCCCGTCGTGGCGCAGTAGTTAATGAATCCGACTAGGAACCATGAGGTTGCGGGTTCGATCCCTGCCCTCGCTCAGTGGGTTAACGATCCGGCGTTGCCGTGAGCTGTGCTGTAGGTTGCAGACGCGGCTTGGATCCTGCGTTGCTGTGGCTGTGGCGCAGGCCAGTGGCCACAGCTCCGATTAGATCCCTAGCCTGGGAACCTCCACATGCCACAGGTGCGGCCATAAAATGACAAAAGGCAAAAAAAAAAAAAAAAAAAGAATAAGACAGAGAATTCTTACATCCTTAGTTTTCTGAATAAAAAATACAGAAGATCTAGGTACTGTGCAATCAAAAGACAGAACCAAGGAATGGTACTGCCTATAAATCTTCTCATTTTTTTCAACTCTTAACTGATATATAAAATTCTTTCTCTATCATTCAATGTCTATTTTATTTTGAATGATGAAATGGGTGTTAAAATGATACTTTATTTTTCAGACTGAACCACAAAAATTGGAACTACCACTGATAATTATTTTCTAACTGATTTTGATGTATTTAACAGCTCTGTGCTATTGATATACAGTACCATGTCTTCCTTAAGGATAATTCAACTATCTTTCCCAGAATATATACTTTAGGTTATTTTTTTTTCCTTTAACTAGGAAAAAGACTCTGGATATTTTTTACCTAAGCCATCTACTTTTAACAGCAATTTTTGATTTAAGTCAAGATTCACATATTTTTAAAGAAATAATACTGAACTCCTTGTGCACTGTCATTCCTCCAACTGATAACATTTTGCAAAACTATAGTATATAATATCACAATTAGGACACTGACACTGATATAACATACCAATCTCACTCCAATTTTCTCAGTTTCAATACTCATTTGTCTGTGCATGGGCGTGTATTAAGTTCTATACAATTCTACTACCTGTATAGGCTCATGTATTCACCACCATAGTCAAGCCACTGAACAACTCCTACACCGTAAGGATCCTTCATGTTGTCCTCTTATGGTAACCACCGACCCATCCTTTCTGTTCCCAACTAATCTATAAGCTCTGGCAATGATTAATCCGTCCCCTAGTTCTAAAATTTTGTTATATCAAAAAGTTACATAAATGGAATCACAAGTAACGTTTTGAGATTGGTTGTTGTCACTTGGCATTATTTCCTGGAGAGTCACTCAAGTTTTGTGCCTATCAGTAGTTTCTTTTTATCGCTAAGTAGTATTCTATGGTTTGTGAAGTAGTATTCTATGGTTTACTTGTTGAAGGACATCTGGGCTGATTCCAGTTTTGGAGTATTAAAAATAAAGACACTGAATATTTGAATTCAGTTTATATAAGCTTTCATTTCTCTGGGTTAAATAACCAAGAGTACAATTGCTGGAGCTTAGGGTAATTTCATGTTTAGCTTTTCTTTCTTTCTTTTTTTTTTTTAAATGGCCACACCCTCGGCATATGAAAGTTCCTAGGCCAGGGACTGCATCTAAGCCTCACCTACAGCAACGCCACATTCTTGATGGAGCCAGGGATACAACCTGCATCTCTACAGTTGGATCCTTAACTCACTGAGCCACAGCAGGAACTCAGTGAAATGATTAGTTTTACAAGAACTGCCTGTAACATTTCACATTCCCACCCAAAACTTGAGTGATTCGGTTTCTTCACATTCTTGCCAGCTTTTTATACTGCCACTATAGTTTTTATATTTTGCCATTCTGTCGGAGTTATCTTCATTATGGCTTGAATTTGAATTTCCCTATAATGTTGAACATCCTTTCCTGTATTTATTTGGTATCTGCATATCCTCTTAGATGTAATTTTATGTCTTTTCCCAAATGTCTAAATAGGCTTTTACTATTTGTTTTGAGACATCTTTATAAATTCTAGATACTAGTCTTCTGTCAGATGCGTGGTCTCCAGATATGTTCTCCCACTCTGCAGCTTTTTATCTTCTTCACATAGGCTTTCAAAGAGCAAATGTTTGTAAAATTTTGATGAGATACAAACTGTTGGTTTTTTTCTTTGTGGACTGTACCTTTTGGTATCAAGTCTAAGAACTCATTGCTTAACCCTAGAACGAAAGGAATTTTTTCCCCATATTTTTCCTACAAGTTTATAACTTTACATTTTATGCTTAAGCCTATGATCCATTTTGAGCCAATTTTTATACAAGCTGTAAGGTTTAAGTAGAGGTTCATTTTTGTGTATATGAACACCCCATTGTTTTAATATCATTTGTAGAAAAGAACTCTACTGGATTCTACTGCACAGTTCTAAAAAAAAAAAAAAGCAGTTGGGCATATTTGTGTTAAATCTATTTCTGGGTTTTCTATTACGTTCCACTGATCTATTTGTCTATTATTCCAATACCATTGGAATAATAGACAATCGCAGGCTCAATTACTGCAACTACACAATAACTCTTGAACTCAAGTAGACTGGTTTCTCCTACTTAATCTTCTTACAAACTGCTTTTAGCTATTCAAGCTATTTTTTAAGAAAAAGCTTGAAAAATCTTGTCTGATTTTGAAAGGAATTTCATTAAAACCATATAATTTCAGGGAGAACTCACATTTTTATCATGTCAATCTTCCAGTTCAGTCAGTGAGTACAGTAAGTCTCTCCATTCATTTAAATATTTTTTTCAGAATTTAGTTTCCAGCACACAGATCTAGTCCATATATTGTCAGATTTACACCTAAGTGTTTTTTTCCCCCCACACTCTAAATGGTATTGTATTTATAATTCTATTTTCCACATGCTCATTGCTATTATTTTGAAATACAATTGATTTTTGTATGTTTATTTATATTTTGCTACCTTCTAAACTCACTTATTAGTTTCTAGGGTTTGGTTTTGAACAGTCTTGAGGTTTTTCTATTAAAAAACCATGTTATCTAAAAACGGGAGAGGGGAGAACAATTTTATTTCTTCATTTGGTGTCTTTTATTTCTTACTTCTGCATTATTGTACTGGCTGTTACTGCCAGTACTATATTGAGTAAGAGTGAGAACTACATCCTTGCCTAGATAACCTCGACGTTCTAGAGGGAAAACAATTAGTCTTTCACCATGAAGTATGTTACCTGCAGATTTTTCAGTATGTTCTTTATTGTGTTGAGAAAATTACTATTACTAGTTTTCAGAGTTTTTACTATGAGTTTTTGCCATTTGTGAAATGCTTTTTTTTGATCAATTGATTGTGATCGTGTCAGTTTTCTTCTTTTAATATGGTAGATTACACTCATTGATTTTTTTTTTTTTTTCTTAACATGGACCAGCCTTGAATCCCTGGAATGAACTCTTTGCTGTGGTATACAATTTTTCTTACATTTTTTTTTTTTTTTTACATTTTGCTTAATTCTACTTGCTAATATTTTGATAAGGATTTTTCCATCTATATGCATTAAGAATACTGGCGTGGTCATAGTTTTTAGCATTTTTCTTTTTTTTTTTTAACTACCTTATCTTGTTCAGTATAAGGATAAGATTAGATTCCATAAAACACACAGGGAAAGGTTCCTTCCTTCCCATTTTTTGGAAGAGGAGTTGGCTCAGTGGTAACGAACCCAACTAGCATTCATGAGGACACGGGTTCGATTCCTGGCCTTGCTCGGTGGGTTAAGGATCCAGCATCGCCGTGAGCTGTGGTGTAGTCACAGACAAGGCTTGGATCCCATGTTGCTATGGCAGTGGTGTAGGCCAGCAACTATAGCTCCGATTTGACCTCTAGCCTGGGAACCTCCGTAAGATGCAGGTGCAGCCCTTTAAAAAAAAGACATTTTTTGGAAGAGATTGTGTAGAATTGGTGTTCACTGTTCTAAAATGTCTGGTATAATTCTCCAGTTAAACTTATAGATTTTCTTCTTAAGAGATTTTAAATTATAAATTTAGTATCTTAACTGTTATAGGCTATTCAAATTATCTAAGTCATACTAGAGGGGTTGTAGTCTGTGCTTTTCAAGGAATTGATTCATTTCATCTCATTTATCAAATTTATGTGTGCAGTTGTCCCTTACAATCCTTTTGACATCTAGAAGGTTCGGAGTGGTACTAATTTCATTCTTTTATTTATTTATTTTTGGCTGCGCCTGCAGCATGAACATTTTCCTGGCCCAAGAATCAAACCTGCACCATAGCAGTAACCAGATCACATTAGTGAGAATGCCAGATCCTTAACTCACTGAGTCACAAGGAACTTCGTAATTTCATTCTTAATCCCGGAAAATTCTGTTTTATCCTTTTTTTTTTCCTCTGTCAGAGTCACACTGCAGGCCAGACAACTGTACCTACCAATCTTTTCAAATAATTAGCTCTCTTTTATTGATTTTGCTGTCAATAACACGGATTTCTGCTCTTTTCTTTATTATGCCCTTCCTTCTGATGCCTTTGGGTTTCTTTTGCTCTTTTTCAAGGTTAGGCGGAAGCTTAGATCATTGATTCAAACATTTCCTCTTTTTTCCTAATGTATGAATTTTTACTAACGGCCACCATTTAATGATGTAATTTGCCTCTCAGTAGTATTACTTCATCTGTCTCAAAATTCATTTCCATTCAGCTCAAAATATTTTTTTAAACAATTTCCCTTGAGACTTCCTGACTCATGGATTAGTATGCTGTTTATTTTTCAAATGTTTGTTTTTTGGTGCCTTTCCAGTTATCTTTCTGTATTATTGATTTCCAATTTGATTTCAGTGTGGCTAAAAAACATAAACCCTATGATTTTAATCCTTTTAGATTTATTGGAAGTTTCTATTAAGGCCCAGGATATAGCCTACCCTAGTACGTAATCCATAGGCACTTGAAATGAATGTGTGGTGAGTGGACTATTTCATAAATGTCTATTAGATCCTGTTGGCTGATGGTACTGTTGGGTTCCATATCTTCCCTAACTTTGTGTTAAAGATTCTACCTATCAGTTATTGAGAAGGGCACTGAAGTCTCCAACTATAACTGTAGATGTGTCAATTTCTACTTTCAGTTTGGACGATTTTTGCTCCATATAATATACAGCTCTGTTATTTGGTACATGTTTAGGATTGCTGTCTTCTTGATGGACTGACCCTTTTATCACTAGATAATGCCTTTTTCTGTCTCTAGGAATTTTTTTTGCTTTAAAGTCTACCTGATATTAATATATCCATTCTCTGTTTCTCTTGATTAATGTTTATATGATGTATCGTTTTAAATCCCTTTACTTTCAACTTGCCTTTACCAATATACTGAAGAAAGTTTTTTGTAGATAGCGTACTGTTGGGTCATATTTTTTTTAAAGCTAATATGCTGATCTCTGCCTTTTACTTGGTATAGTTAGACGGTTTACATGTAAATAAGTCTACTATTTTGTTTTGTTTTTCTTTTTTCTATCTTTTTGTAGATGACTTGAATTTTTTAAAAAATTTTAATTTGACTTATCTGTAGTGCTTTTGAGTATATTTCTTTTTCAGTGGTTGTTCCAGGTATTACATTACACACACAAAATTTATCACTCAGTCTAATGGCCCATCCTTTTACCAGTTCAAATGAGGTATAGAAATCTTACTCTATGCCTTTTTACTTTCTCCTGTTTATAATATAACTGTCTTAAATAGTTCCTCTATGGATATGAACTGATATGATATGGATGTCCTCTATGGATATGTCTGCTATGAACCACATCAGACAGTGTTATAGTTTTGGTCACCAAACATAACTTAGAAAACTTGGGAGAAGGACGCCTATTGTATTTACTCACATTTTCCCCTACCATTTTTCTTCATTCCCAGTGTTTCAATATGCCTTCCTTTTACCACCTTCCTTTACAGTATTTAGCCATTTCTTTTTAAAGGTAGGCCTACTAGTGACAAATTCTCTTAGTGTTCCCCCGTCAAGAAAGCCTTGATTTCCCCTTCATTCCTGTATAATATTTCCATTGGGTATAAGACTCTAGTTTACAGCTCTTTTAGACTCTAGTTTACAGCTCTTTTCTTTCAATACTGGTAAAATGTGCCACTTCCTTGTGGTCTCCACAGTTTTTGATGACAATCTGCTTATGAGAAATCAGAGTACTTTTCCCTCATAAGAAACAGTACTATTTCTCACTCACTGCCTTCAAGATATTTTGTCTTTAGTTTTCAGAAGTTTAACTGTAAACTTTAACTGAACTTGATGTAAACTTCTTTTGTCTTGTGGTTTGCTCAGTTTCTTGGATCTGTAGGTTTATGCCTTTTGCCACGTTTAGGAAGTCTTCACCATTATTTGAGTATTTTCCCAGCCTTGCTTTCTTTTTCCTCTCCTTCCAGGACTCCAATGACACAAATGTTAGATCATTTGTTATAGTACCATGTGTCCCTCAGGATCTTTATCCCACCTCACCTCCAAGTTTATTCCTCTCTGCTATTTAGGTTGGACAATTTCTATTGTTCTACTTTCATTTCTATTATCCACTGATTATATACCATCTTGTCCATCCCACTGCTGAGCCTATTCATTGACTTTTTAATTTTGGTTCTTGTATTTCTCAGTTTTAAATTATTTCATTTTTCTTTATATCTGCTATTTCTTCCCCAAGACTTTCTATTTTCTCATTCATTTCAAATGGGTTTAGGAACTCTCAGTGAAGTATTTCTATGATGACTGCTTTAAAATATGTGTCAGATAATTTTGACATCTGTCCTTTTGGTGTTTAAGTCTATTGATTCTCTTCTTTCATTTAAAAAGAGATCTTCTTGGCTCTTAGCATACAGAATGATTTTTTTTATTGAAAGCTAGATATTTTGGGTATTATGATATTCTGGATTCTATTTAAAGCTTCCAATTTAGCTGGTTTCCTCTGACACTGCTCCAGCTGGGGGAAAAGCCCTGCCTAATAACTGCCAAGTGGGAATCAAAGTCCAGGTTTTTCACTTGAACTCTGTTGATATCCAAGGTGAGGAGAGGCTCCACATTACTGCTGGCAGGGTAGGGATTCTGGCTACTCAGCAGGCCTTTGCTGACGTCACCTGGGCTGTAAGAGGCAGGAGTGTCTCATTACTGCTCCCTCTGTGGCTTCCACTGACACCACAGGAGAGGAGAGGCACAGCCTCCTTATTGCTGGGAGGGAGTGAAAATCCTGACTCTCACCTAGGCCGCCTCTAACACTACTCCAGTGGGAAGGACTCTCAGATGAGAATGTAAGGTCAGGCTCGCCACATGGGCTCTAATGACAGTGAAAAGGGGGAAGGAGAAAATGGCAGTGGGGAGGTTCAATACTGCCCAGCGGCGAAGAAACTCCTGGCTCCACCCTGAGGATTCTCTAAAACCACTTCAGCAGGCAGTTGGAGAGCCTTGTCACAACTTCATGAGGGTGGACGTCTGGGTTCTATACTCAGCCTTGGCTGCCATGGGTTAGGGTTGGGGCCAGTCTTTCTGCAGTGTTTGACTGGAGCATAGAGCTTACTGGCTAAGTTTCCTGCCTTGCCAGGCTATCTCTCTCCTGGTCTTTTGGCTAGAGAGACCAGGCTTATTAGTTTGTACCAGTTGCTATTTCCAGACTGCCAGCTTCTTCGGCTCCAAGTTTGGGTTATATTAGGCAAAAAGAAAACCCAGGGAACTCACCCCATGTCATTCTTTGAGTCCTGAGGTCCCTAGTCTTTATGTCTTTTCTCCACCTTTCAGAGTCTTCTTATCTTTATTTTATATATAATGTTCAAGATTTTCAGTTGTTTTAGCGGGAAGGATAGGGCAATGTACATCTACTCCATCATCCTGAAAGCAAAAGTCCCCACTTTTTAAACTGATTCCCACTATGTCCAACCACACAAATTCCTAGAAGATGAGGGTAGAGTCTGTGGAAGAGAGTTTTCTTTATGTGATGCTTATATATTTGGACATCTGGACTCTCCGCCATCCAAATGAGATACATGGCTAAGCCAGCCATATAAAATGTCCAAATTACCCGTTAAATTAGGGCAGCACTTATACACACCTGTGTACACTAAATACTTGAAACACCTATGATTTCATAAATACTTCTGAATTTAACAATTTTCTATTCAAAATTTAAAAATAATCATTAATTGTGTTTACTTAGGGAACAAAAGTCTTTTACATAATCTGATCTTTCCAAAGACACTATATGGAACTATACAATTAAATCCAATTTTAGACTTTTGAACACATTTTGTCATAACAAACAGGTATTTAAATGTACTTACCCCAAAAGAGGAAACTATTTAATAGAAATGGCCTAAAATAGTGCCTGCCACAGAGTAATAAGCAATGCAATAAATATGACAAAAGGTATCCATAAAAAGATAGAGTTTAAGATTTACTATTAAGTAGAAAAGCTCTTCCCTAGCTAATGTCAAACATATCAGGCTATATCATTTTTGTTTAATTTATGAAATATGTTTGTATAATTAACCAATAAAAATTACTATTCCCAATTTTTATGTATCATTATAATATATTTGGGACAATAATACATTCTCAAATATGCTTGACAATAAGCAAGTTCAAGGTTTCTTTCAGTCTGAAATTCAGAGAGATTGATTTTAGGTAGCTCTAATTAGTGAAAATAGCAGGTTCTAAGTACCTAAAAAAATCACCGAGAATCAAGTTTTTTTAAAGATTAATAGAAGAAATTTTTTCAACTGATACTATTTTTTCAGGATTAGTACTAAAATTATGTAAAATACTTGGAAATTAAAGCATATATTTTAGTATTTTCACTCCCCCTCAACATCCCAAGGACATAAATGTTAATGTAACAGAGCAGTGACTTCCTTTAAATCACATTAATCTAATAAAGAACATTATAAAATATGTTCCTCAGAATCCTAGTATCCCTTGAAATACTAACAGATGTTACACATAGAAAAGGTTGTTTTAACACAGCTAAACAAATTTCTTTACTACAGGAACACTCAGGGCATTTAAAATTAAATATGCACTGTGAACTTCCCAAAGAGGTTTATATTACACAGTTTCCCAAATTTATCTCATCAGAAGCCTTCTTCCAAACATCTATTAAATCCCATTGGATACTAACGCTGAACAGACAATTAGAGACAGATTGGCAGAAAAGCCCTTTTCACTACTTGGTCAGGTAAAATGAAGACCAGAAATTTAATAAATATTATTGCTACAATAACTAAGAAACGATTCAATAAAAAAATTAGGATTAAAAGCTTTTTCAAAAAATGATAGGCAATTTCTCACACTTATTAAAAAACCAGTTTGCTATATATCATGCTAAAAAATACTCACCGAAGTTGATTATAGATGTTATAACAACAAACTGTCAATTCCATTCTTATTTACTCTTAAATATTATTCCCAAGTTAATTTATTTAAACACAAAGAAAAAAACAATTCCAGAAATTGGATGCTTCAGATGAAGTTTAAAAAAAAGACAGCTTTCATTTTTAACAGAATTTCATACTTAATTATCTGAAATTAATCACCAGGTGTTAACCTCACTATACACACATTACTATAGTACTGTGGCTCACTGACCAGAATATATAATAAAGAGAACATACAACCATCAATGCTGTATGTATATGTAAACGACATGTGTGTATACGTGTGTATGTACTCATGGTACATTTTTGTGTGTATATATATATATATATATATAGCCAATAAGGCAAACATACCAGAGTCCAATAATAAAAGTAGAAAAATACATTTTAAGATTCCAACTCAAATTAGGGCCAAACAGGAGTTCGCCTTGTGGCTCAGCAGGCTACAAAACCAATATCCATGAGGATGTGGGTTCAATCCCTGGCCTCACTCAGTGGGTTAAGGATGCAGTGTGGCCAAGAGCTGCAGTGTAGGTCACATATGCTGCTCGGATCCCACGTTGCTGTAGCTGTGGCACAGGCTGGCAGCTACAGCTCTGATTCCACCTGTAGCCTGGAAACTTCCACATGCTGCAAGTGTAGCCCTAAAAAGCAACGAAAAAAAAAAAGTTAAGGCCAAATATTAAAAATAGGCTGAATAAGATTTTATAATGCTTCTTCTAACTAGATATTTAAAATTCACATTTATACCAAATTCTTTTTAAAACATACAGAACAAACAAAATACACAATGGCAAGCAGTGATATAACACTAAATTTAGATGCTATATGATGATTTCTGCAGTTTAAGAAGTGTACGTTATAGGTTTGAATTCAAAAAATAAAGGGAAATCACTTACCTCTAACTAAAGTTCTCTGAAGGTAGTATCCTCCTTAGAAACCCTATCTTGGGTAGTTTCACCTGCTGTAATTTCCCTCAAGAGATTCAAGCAAAGTCTAGGAAGTTTTAGGTTCCCTTCTGCAAGCCCTATTAGCGCATGTGTGTTATAAACTTGTTCACATCCTGCTTCATTGCAGTAACTACCAATTCTCACTCACTAATCATCACCAACACCCCACAGCCACCATTCACCTATCAATGTAGTAGAGAATTTCACTTTAAAATGTGACTTTTTTCACTTGTCCAAAAATAAACTCCAAATCACTCCACTGCTGTTTTTATAACATACTGAAGAGAGAGGTGACAATTCAGCAGATGAATAATGACATGAAGATTTAGCTATGAAATTATATTTGCTGAATACACAAATATTAGATTCCAACATAACACAAAATTAGCTTCTGCCACATTCAATAAATATGTAAAAAAAACAAAAAACAAAAAACTAAACATATGTGAAAAATCATACATAAAAAATACTTTTAGGAACTCCTGCTGTGGTGCAATGGTATCGGCAGCGTTTTGGGAGTGCTGGGACGCTGGTTTGATCCCCGGGTTAAGGATCCAGTGTCACCGCAGATGCAGCTCGGATCAGATCCCTGGCCTGGGAGCTCCATATGCCACGGGACGGCCAAAATTAAAAATATTTTTATAAACAAAGTAGAAAAAAAAGTACATCCCTTGGAAGTACTGAATATTTTCCTAGTATATTTTGCCAAAGCAATGTCAATATTTATAAATGAGGGGATAAATCACTATGAGACAAATGTTAATGATTTTTCAGTATGTCACTTCTGCCTTAAATCCCCACCCCTCACAAAAAAAAAAAAATGAAAAACTAAAATAGGCACTCAAACCGAGGCCAGGTTTCATATACCTAGAATGGCAGTTTACAAAGGGTACTGTTTAGCATTTAACAAATTTTTTCATATCAATTCAGGAAGCTGACTGAAAAATAGTGGAGCAAAGATGACCTGATCTTCCACTATCCAAGAAAGCTCTTATACTTTGGATTCCCACTGATTGATTCCGTAACTTCCTGCTGACTATTTCCTTATACTCATATGAAAATAGGAGAAAAAAGCAAAATGCATCAATTATCCTAGAGGCCAGAGTACTAAATCATACTTGTAGCACTGTTTTACAGGCTAAACTATGGACTAGTTTTAAGAGCACCAATTTTAGCTACAAGCCACCAACAGCTTGATTGTAGCATATATAAGCTCTAAGACAACATCATGACAAAATTTTACTTTTTTAGATGCCTTAGGTTTGAGTTTCTTCTGGCTTATAATAGGTTCAAATAAATGTTTCTGACTCTAATTTTAAATATCAACTCAAATCTTCCATGGCTCCTTTTGTATGAGCAATTAAACTCGAAAATATAAAGATAAAATATAAAAATAAAATTATTTAAAAAGCAGTTAAAAATGGGAACAAGAGGAATGAAAAAATCTTAATCTCTCAATTTGATGCTCAATATGTAAATAACTAGGTATATATAGTTCTGGTTCTTCAAATCATCTGTGCTTATACAATGTCTTGTCATTTTTATTTATTTATCTATTTTTTTCTTTCTTTCTTTTTAGGGCCGCACCTGCAAAGAAAGTTCCAGGCTAGGGGTCGAATTGAAGCAGCAGCTGCTGGCCTACACCACAGCCACAGCAACACCAGACAGGAGCCACTTCTGCAGCCTATGACGCAGTTTGCAGCAATGCCAGATGCTTAACCCACTGAGCAAGGCTAGGGATTGAACCCACATCCTCATGAATACTAGTCAGGTTCTTAACCCACTGAACCACAACCGGAACTCCCATTTTTAAATTAAATTGTAGAATAGGGATGCTCCTTTAAAAAATATGGCCTCTGTCGTACTAAGCAGAGGTTATTTCTCCAATTTTAAAAGTATATGAAACAAAACAATACCTCAAAAACAAAAAAGTACTTTCCAATGCAAAAAAAAAAAAAAAAACAGGTCATAAAAGTTGGAGTTCCCGTTGTGACGCAGTGGAAATGAATCCGACTAGGAACCATGAGGTTGCGGGTTCGATCCCTGGCCTCGCTCAGGGGGCCAAGGATCTGGCATTGTTGCGAGCTGTGGTATAGGTAGTAGACGCAGCTCGGATCTGGCGTTGTTGTGGCTGTGGCGTAGGACAGGAGCTATAGCTCCGATTAGACCCTTAGCCTGGGAACCTCTATACGCTGTGGGTGCGGCCCTAAAAAGACCAAAAAAAAAAAAAAAGGTTATAAAAGTAGCATTTATAGAATAAACTGTTTACGGAGTTCCCTTGTAGCTGAGAGGGTTGAGGATCCAGCATTGTCACTGCTGTGGCTCTGGTACAGCTGTGGCAAGGGTTTGATCCCTGGCCAGGAACTTCTGCATGTTGTGGGTACGGCCAAAAAAAATAAAACTGTTTAGAGGTTTAAAAAAAAGATAAAGTGAAATAATAATCTAGTCACCTACAAGAAAGAATAAAAGACTGAGCCATGAGGCAGTACATTTGCATTCAGTTTCCCTTTTATACATGCACTATTAGGACTCACTGAAGGGTCAAAACTCTTCTAGATCTTGCTAGTTTAAATGCAGGAATGACTAACAACCCAAGAAGGTGTATCTAGGATGATACTTACCTTAGGAAAGATTATACCACTGTGCTATTATGTATTCTGTGCATGGATACACAAGCAGTCAGCTGAAAGGTACACACCACACTAGCAAATGCTTGGCTGGACCCATAAGGTCGGATGACCAATGGAATATCAAGATATGTGTCGATTCTCCAGCCCTCATAACCACATTCCAGACATCTCACGTAGTCCTTCAGCTTGCCTTGATACAGTTCATTTATAAGATCAGCCTAAAAATAAGAACATTTACATTTTTAAAAGCATTTCTTAAAAATAATTTACCAATATTTCATGCCTTTTAGAACGAGTTTCAAAAGGATATTGATTGAGGTTTTAGATTTATCTAAAATTCAATTTTAGGAGTTCCCTTCGTGGCTCAGTGGTTAACGAATCCGACTAAGAACCATGAGGTTGCAGGTTCGATCCCTGGCCTTGCTCAGTGGGTTAAGGATCCGGCATTGCTGTGAGCTGTGGTGTAGGTTGCAGACGTGGCTCGGATCCCGCGTTGTTGTGGCTGTGGCGAAGGCTGGCGGCTACAGCTCCTGTTAGACCCCTAGCCTGGGAACCTCCATATGCCGCGGGTGCAGCTCTACATAAAGGCAAAAAGACAAAAAATAAAATAAAATAAAATAAAATTCAATTTTAAAAAATCAAGGCTTAACAAAAATCAATAAAGAATGTGCAAAAATTAACTACTTTAATTCCCGTATCACTGAAAATCCCACTATTAAAATATGTTTGGTAGAAATCAGTTATCAATTTATTTTAATATTAAGCCCTGTATGATCTTTTATTTAGGATTAGAATATACCCTAATCTATCATTTTAGGTATATTGATAATCATAAAACTAAATAACTGGCTATTATAGCTTTACATATACATATCACCTCCTTCCCAGTAATTTCTAAAATCATATCCTCTATTTCAAGGTACAAATAAAACTCAAACTTTCAGTAATACACATAAAGCAATTTAAGGAAAAATACACTGTTAATGTTTTAAAATGTACAGAAATTGAAACAAAATCTTAAAATTCCATCTCCATCAAAATATCCTCACCTTAGAAATGGATCTCTCATCTACCCCCTAAACTTAGCCAACTGGGGGCTCTTCCGGCCCAAAGAAGGCGGGTTACTCTCTAAGTAAGGCCCCTCCATGTGAATGTTTTGCCTTAATTAAGATTCTTATACCAAAACTTGCAAACTCAGAAGGAATGCCCTAACTGATCTTAATAGTAGTGCTGACCACAGAGAGATGTAATGAGGAGGAAGGGTACCTTCAGACCCACAAAGAAGAAACAGCCCCTAATACTACCTATATAAAGTTACTAAAACACAATCCTATGGATTATACAGAGAAACTAGATCACTAAATGAACTTAAGAGTCCTCATGGATACTAGTCTAATTTGTCTCCATTGAGCCATGATGGGAACTCCCACGGTGTTTTTCAGTTTTGATAGCAACCCATAACAAGAAAATAACTTATACTGCAACCCAGTACATGTGACTGTAATAAAACTGCATAAAACAATCCTAAACTACTTAACCTTACTTCTCTTACGCATCTCTATTTTATTCCTTTTTTTTTTAAGTGCTAGTGTAGATTCACTAAAGTGATTTCATAACTTGTTCACAGATCACACTCTAAAAAACTCTAGTCTAAGCCATCATACTAGTTCTGATATGACAGCAGATCCTCCAGGCTATCTTCGAGATTCTTCCCCGTCCTTTATTCCTAATGATCTTCTGTCACTACACCTCACATAAACCCTCCTCTGTGCTGAGTCCTGAGCTCCATTTAGTTTAGTCTTATAGGCATAAGATATATCTAATGTTCTCCCCACTTCTAATCTGTTCCTCCTTCCACTGGTTAAGAAGAGGATCAGATTAACAAGGATCCTAAATGCAAACAGCAATATAACTGTACCTCATCAGTCAAAAAGAAGGTAATGTCAGACGAATACACAGTCATATATTTTATGACTACACCTGCAGCATATAGCAGTTTGGACCAGTGATTGAGTCGGAGCCACAGCAGATCCTTTACCCTACCGCACCAGGCTGGGAATCGAATCCACACCTCTGCAGCCACCTGAGCTGCTACGGTTAGATTCTTAACCCACTGTGCCTAAATGAATATATTTTATAATGCATAGTTTATAATATGCTACGGATAAGACATTGAATTTATTTAGCATATATCTGAAAATACTGTTCAAAAATCATTCCCAACACACACACACGAATTATAGTTTTTAGCTAAAAAAGAGACCATCTAGAACATAGGGCCCAACATCCTTATTTTAAAGATGAGGAAACTGAAGTCTAGAGCCATTTAATGACGATCTTTAGGACTCAGTTAATGACCAAGCGGGAATCTAGTACTTGCAATTTCCCACTCAATATTTTAACAACTGTACTAATGTCAAGTTTTAAAACATTCCAATAGAATAAAGTCGCTTTAAGGTAATGAATACTTTGTTTGAAAACACTCCCCTCAACTTGAGAAATAAATTACCTGTTCTGTTTGTTTCCATTTCTGTTCCAAAGCATCAAACATGACTCTGCACAGTTCCTGTACATCATGCTGTTGCCAAGCTATTTTAAGATAAAATTTAATTAAAAACAGCTATTAATTTAGTATAATGAAACATTAATTTTTTATTTACGACCAAATTGTCAGAAACATGGAAATGTCCATACAAAATAATGTAACTTTAAAAAGGACACAAAATATACATTATAGTCATAGAAAAACAATCACAAGGAAAAGAATCAAGAGAGCTTAGTATTTTATAAATATCATATGCCTTATGGTGGTACAATATTTACTATTTTCATTGTTTACTGTAGAGTTAAGAAATATCAATAAAAATCTAAGATAATATACTTTTACAACTTTAGTTCAAATACATAGAAAAGTGTAACCAAACATTTTTTTTGTCTTTTTTTTTTTTTTGCCTTACCGAGGGCCGTACCCAGGGCATATGGAGGCTCCCAGGCTAGGGGTCTAACAGGAGCTGTAGCTGCCGGCCTTCGCCACAGCCACAGCAACGTGGGATCCGAGCCACATCTGCAACCTACACCACAGCTCACGGCAACGCCAGATCCTTAACCCACTGAGCAAAGCCAGGGATCGAACCCGCAACCTCATGGCTCCCAGTCGGATTCGTTAACCACTGAGCCACGATGGAAACTCGACCAAACTTATTTTAAAATAAAATTTTAACTGATCAAAAATTTATGCCTCAGTGCTTAAATTTATTTTTAAATGCCAGCAAAAAAGCAATGAAAAGGTTAAGGTATACAGATTAATTAAGGTATAGAAGTTAAGGTTAATTAATGTGGAAATATGTGCTATTTGTTTACAGATTTCCTTTGACTATTACAAATGCTTATCATTATAAGAGAATTAGTACCCTCACTACTATCCCATCCAAAGCTCCTTGTGACATCTGTGGTTTCAATTGCTCTCTTTTTGCTGGTTTGTAACAAAACAAAAAGCCTTTGAAGTTGGTATGGGATACTCATCACTGGATCTTCTTCAGATTCTTCAAATTCCCACCTATTGAAATGAAATGTTTGAAAATTACTTACAAAACATATTTATTCTTTAAAGCATAATTACTGTTAACATCAACAACAAATGCAAGATCTTAACTCTGGAGTTTTACTGAGTTTGGACATTAACTGAAGTTATATCTAACAAAACATTTGTCCTCCTCTAATTTATAAATTTAGAAAAAATATAGACTCTTACGAGAAAAAACCTAAGAAGGCAGAATGATTAAAAGACAAAGGTTGTTCAAAAGTAATTGTCGAACATGAATCTTGTCAAGATTTTTATTACGATTATTAACTCAAAAAATACCGGGAACAGAATATTAAATGTACTATGGCATTCAATCATCAAAATCCAAACTATGGAAAACTACAGGACAAATGCCAACATTCTTCAATATAGATATATATTTTCAAGGAATAAACTGTAATGTGGATAAAAGATGGGAGGGGATTAAAACAGATTAAACAGGTTAAGAGTCTTATCAATCAATTTCAATGCAGAGATCTCATAAGGATCCTGAATTGAACAGACTGTTTCTTTAAAAAAAAACTATGAGGCAATCAGGGAAATCTTATCACTGACCTGAGAAATAATTTACATATATGATGGGTGTGTGCTTCTAAATAAACATAGTGGAAGATTACAGACAAAAAAGGCTGATCATGAATTGATCGCATTCAAAGTTGGGTGATGGGTACAGAGGAATTCATTATTCTATACTGCACTCTTTTTTAATGTTTGAAATTTCCCATAATAAGAAGTGTTTAAAAGGGAAGTATGTTAAATAATACAGATGCGATCTCTACCCTCAAGAACTAATGATAAACATCAGTCTAGCCCTAGCTACAGGGACTGTCTCAATAACAAGTAAATTCCTAACTAAAGAACTTAGAATTCCTGGGAAAACATAAGATTGGGAGACTAAAGTTGGTCATGCACCCACAAAGTCTTTAAAATAATTTTATATTCAATAAAATAAAATGTCAAAGACAAAATAAGATAACAGTAATGGCTTTCTTATCCTAAATTGGCAATTAGATTATTATTACTTTCTACTTTCTCACTAGAAGTTTTTTTATTTTCAAAAGGAGGCTAGAGTATTAATTTTCTTCTGCTAGAGTTTACAAACACACACTTTTGCTTCTTTTGGTATGTCCCTGTGTTAAAACTTTTCAACACTTTTCTTATTTTAGGGCTTATTAGTCACAGTTCTGTGATCTGGCCTGTCTTATTACACTAGAGCTCCTTTTTGCCTTGCAGATGTCAATGGAATATATTTCACATTTTCTCCTCAAAACTTCCCTGAAAATAGCCCTGCTTTTATGGCATCTGCTGTAAGTCTCCATTCTTCTATACTCAATCCCTGGCCGTTTTTAATTCTTATTTTCCTCAACAGTGGAGACTTATAATTAACATTATAAGATCTAAGATTCTCCCAGTAATTGTTAAGAACAGTGAAGTAAAAAAAACAGAAAAAGAAAAAAGCTTAAATTTCCTGCAAGGTAATTTCACTAGTAGAGAGGAATTACTCTGATATAAAACTAAATTCTCAGCTGTCCTTTAGTACTGGTACAAATACCTTAAAATGTTTTTAACCTTGCTGGTTCTTGCTGTTCACTATTCCAGTCACCTAAGTTAGAAACGATCCTTCCCTTTCTTTTACTCTTAAATAAAATTTGTCACTAGTCCTATCAGTTTTCAATCGAAGTATCATAACTGCCACCATCTTCACTTCAACCCTCACCTATCCATGCCTAGTTCACTAAGTTTCCTCTAGGGTTCCCCAGCTTTCAAATCAATATTGCACACTGCACCATATAAACGTCCTTAAAACAACATATTTAACATTTCACTTAACATGACTACACACCCAAAGTGGCAGGTTCTCTGTGACCGTTATATAACAAATGAGGAAAATAAACAGAACTCTGTCTTCCACATTAGCGCTCCCCTGTCTATAGCAAACGAATGAGGTTCAGCCTTCTAAAGGAGCCATCCCTTCCTCAGTTCTAGATTATGAAACATCATCAGGCTCTCAGATTCTGTTTCTCCACCTGCAATAAGCTTCATTCTCTTTTCGCAATCTCTAAGGCATCCCCTTTAACTTACCGCTCACTCCCCCTCCACTCACAGGGCTCCAGTCCTAATGCACTGCTTTTGTTACTCAAAAGCTTTTGCACTTCAGTTTTTTCTGCCTTGAAGGTTCTTCCCCCACATCTTCTCAGGACTGGCTCTTGTCAAGTCCCTACTATTTCCTCAGAGAGGCCCTTTTCCTGACCACTCACCCCACCTCTTGACAGTTACGCTTTCTACACTGCTCTGCTTTATTTTCTTCATGGCTTACAGGACTGTGAAGTGAGTTCATTTCTTATAGGCTGACCTACAGAAGGTCTAAGGGAAGAACGCTCTCTAATTTACCATTCTAGCAAGAGTTCTTGGCATACAGAAGTATGCAACATGTCTGCTGAGTCAACAGATTTGGCTACACTGTTACTCTTCTCCACGGTGTTACATATTTACACAGCACCACTTTCAGGGTGGAATTCATGGTTGAGCTCCAGGGATCCCCATTACTAAGAAATACTCGCCAAAGCAGGCACATTACAGTGGGCTAATTTGCTCCAGTTGTTAGGGCAGGCTCTAGGTTTTATCTTTTGACCTCATCTTTCAGCACTCTGACGACAGCTCCAGTTAAGCAGATCTCCTGGAGGCCCCTACAACATACTATAAATATGGCGACAACTAAAACACATAGAATAGAGTAATGGATTCTGACATCTAGCAGTGTGGCCTCTGGCAAACTAACCTGTGTCTTCAGTTACCTTCTTTGTGAAATGGAGACAACAGCATGTAATTCATACAGTTACCATGAGAATTAAATAAGTCTATACGTAAAGTGCTCAGAACAGTACCTGACACAAACTAATAACTAACATTTAGGCAGCACGTACAATGACTCGGTTTTACTCTTTCAAGTCCTCCTGTCAACAATGCCTTCTCTTCCTTCGCCACCTGGCTAAACTCTACCCATCTTCATGACCTACCTAAAGTTCTACTTATTCCATTAAGCCACTTTTCCAAGTTTCATTAATCTCCCTTCTCTCTAAATTCTCATGGCACATAGCCATCCTTAAATGTTATTTAAATTATTTTATACATACATACATACATTGCTACCGTAAAGAGATCTGTAAATTAAGAACAAAGACCTTATTTCTAACTTCATCTCTATCTACCAAGTCTAGCTAGCATATAAACACAACTGGGTAACAAATACTTGCCAAATGAAAAACATGTCAACTTTTATAAGTAAAT
Organism: Catagonus wagneri; assembly: GCA_004024745.2. Taxonomy (NCBI): domain Eukaryota; kingdom Metazoa; phylum Chordata; class Mammalia; order Artiodactyla; family Tayassuidae; genus Catagonus; species Catagonus wagneri. The sequence goes on from PVHT021183666.1 coordinate 34,540,118, forward strand.
TCAGATCATAAGCTGACATATGAATGTAATGGTAATATAATGTTCTTTGAAAATTATTTGTATAAATCTGTATTTTTTAAACTGAAAATACAGTTTATCTGTATTTCAAAAAAAACAAAAGTTATATATACCATAAAGAAATACACAAAGCAAGAGTGTATTAAATGTATTAAAATAAGATACTCATAAAAATAAATGTCTGACTTTAGGGTTTATTTAAATATACTATCTCCATAGAGCATTTTAAAGTATTTGATATACATACAGTCTTTTAAAAATACACACAAGATACAGAACAGCTGCGTTATATTTTAATTATAAACAAAATTTGAAAGTTTAAAGATTCATCTTTGCTTCTTCTTCTTTTTTTGGGGTTTATTTTTTTTTTTAGGGCCACACCCGCAGCAGATGGAGATTCCTAGGCTAGGGGTCCTATGAGAGCTACAAATGCTGGCCTACGCCACAGCCACAGCAATACCCGATCCAAACCGCATCTGCGACCTACACCACAGCTCACCACAACACCAGATCCTTAACCCACCTGTGTCCTCGTGGTTACTAGTCAGATTTGTTTCCACTGCGTCACAACAGGAACTGCAAAAGACATCTTTCTTAAACTGAGAGGATGGGAGTTCCCATTGTGGCACAGTGGAAAGAAATTCAACTAGGAATCATGAGGTTGCGGGTTCAATCCCTGGCCTCACTCAGTGGGTAAAGAATCTGGTGTTGCCGTGAGCTGTGGTATAGGTCACAGATGCAGCTCAGATCCTGCATTTCTGTGGCGCAGGCTGGCAGCTATAGCTCTGACTAGGCCCCTAGCCTGGGAATCTCCCTAGGCTGCAAGTGTGGCCCTAAAAAGCAAAAAAAAAAAAAAAAAAATTGAGAGGTGGAAGAAAAGAAGAATATGGCTTCCATATTCAGATTATCTCCAAAAGCGGTAATATATTTCTTCATAAACGCATTAAGTGTAAAAGTGAGGGAAGCTTAAATCCAGCAACTTATCTTAAATGTAAATCTTATCAATTTTATCCTTTTACTGTCTATGTACTTCTGATTTTTCTCTCCCCACAAATTTTTCATATGCCCATCTACGATCCCTATATACTATTCAAGGTATGTTTTAAGAAGCGAGACATGCCCCATGCAAGGAGGGAAAAGATTTAATTAGTTAAAAACTGTATTTTAATTCTTAAATCAATTTTATTTAAAGAATTTTTTTGAATACTCACTTATATAATGCATTCCTAAATTCAGGAGTCATAAAAAGTGTTTGTAAAAGGCTATTCAAATAGCAAGTCATTGCTTGGTTCACCAATCCCACATATCCTTTAAAAAAAACACACATAAACATACATAAATCAGCATCTACATTAAAAAATGAAAAGAAAACAAGAATTTAATACACAGTAAAAACTGAGAGGTTAAGGATGCAACTGGAAATACTTTCAACTTTTTCAACAGCAACTAAGAAAGACCCCTTTGCTAATATGTGCCCTTTATAAACCGTATTTCTCAGAAAAAGTCAGAATTAATGGACATCTTATTAAATGTCCAGAGATACACATGGATGTTACATAGCATTTAATAAAATTTTAAGAGCGATATGTTTAATACAGTATATTTTATTTTATTTATTTATTTATTTATTTATTTTATTTATTTATTTTTTTTCTGGGATCAAGAAGTCTAAAGTGAGAAAATGTACTTTTTTTTTTTTTTTTTGCCTTTTGTCATTTTATGGCCGCGGGTTTTTATGGCCGCACCCGCGGCATGTGGAGGTTCCCAGGCTAGGGGTCTAATCGGGGCTGTGGCCACTGGCCTGCGCCGCAGCCACAGCAACGCAGGATCCGAGCCGCGTCTGCAACCTACACCACAGCTCACGGCAACGCCGGATCATTAACCCACTGAGCAAGGGCAGGGATCGAACCCGCAACCTCATGGTTCCTAGTCGGATTCGTTAACCACTGCGCCACGACGGGAACTCCCAATACAGTATATTTTAGACAAAAATGATCTTTGTTCCCCAAATCTAAAAGTTGTACATAAAAATGGAAAAGTATAAGCATATTCACCTCAAATATCATGCACACTCAGCATATGAAGACAGTACTGAACCAGTTATCCCTGTCATCATGCCCAAAAAGATAATTTCTATCAAGAATTAATGACACGAGATAAATTCATTGTATGCAAATTCAGAGTGACTTCCACTATTTTAACACACCCAGGAAGCATGAAATCCCACAGATCAGCATGCTATGCAAAGAGCGACTATTGAAGTAGAGGAGAACTCAGAGATGAAAGCAGGGGAGAAATGAGGGAGGGAGAGAAGGAAAGGACGAGAAACTTACATGCTTATAAAATGCAAGTGAAAAATTTATATACTTAGCTTTATACACCTAACTGGAAATGACTACCACTTTAGAACATTCTAGAACTTCTCCTTTGAAGCAGACTTCAGACCCAGTTTATGTGCATGTGCACGCATGCACATGTGTACATACATACACACATCAGCTTCATCGTTTTAATATACCTCATTATTTGATTAAAATGTGGTAAAAACGTACCTTAATAATTAAACTTATTAACTCCCACTTAATACTGAATGACTTGGTTGTCTCAAAAAATAAAACAAACAAAAAAAAAAACCCACAAATTTTTTCTCAATAGATGCTGAAGGCGTTCACTGAAGCTTTTCAAAATACTTTTTCAATTTCCCAACAATGACCAAAAATATCTTAAGAAGTGGTAAACTGTGGATAAACTATATTGCTGAAGAAGGTGACGAAAGGACCAACAAATGCACAATGAACTTTGGTCAGTTGGAAAAAGGAATCAATTATCCACTATCTGTAGTCATACAATTCTAAGAGGCCAAGTAGCAAGCTACCTTGTACTCTGAACTAAGGTTCAAGCTCTGACTTCCAATGCTTTTCATCTTTGCAAATACTGTGTACATATGTTTATATATTTACATTGCTATATAATTACAAACTGCTTCAATTCCTAACCATCCCCCGAGCTGAGCTGTTCTAACAGCAACCTGTCCTTAATCCTTATCAAAGCCTTTATCTCCCTGTTCTATATTAGTTTATTTACAAGTATGCTGTCTTCATTAGACTGTGAGGAGAGGGGTCGGATCCGACTTATCTCACTATCCTTTACTTGGCACAGCAGCAGATGCATATGACTTAGAAGAAACACAAATCTGTACTACATCTGGGCTGATTATTAATAATAAAAAGCATTATTTCATTCTTAGGTCGTACAACTCTTTCCCACAAACAACGGCACTCTAGCAGGAGACCACTTTGTTCTGCAACTTCTCATCTGAGAATGCCCTGGATTTCTTCTCCCTCCCCCAATCCCTCAAAAGTCAGGGACAACCACTCTCGCTACAGTCTTAAAAGAATACTACTATTGTCCCTTGTGTACCTTAAGACCAATGATGAATCATTTACTTGTGACCTTGTTTCTCTTCCCTGGGTTTACAAAAAGGGTGGCAAGGGTTTCAGGGAAAGAGGGAGTAATAGCAATTAATTTTTATTGCTCTTTATTTTACCATTAGCAATAAAAATCATATAGAAAGCTATGGTCTTTTGTACTTGATTTAGCACCATAATTAAACGGAATGAACAGTGTCTCAAATAAATGTACTACTATTTTCCAGAAGTATGAAGATTTTAGTGAGATTAATAAGATAAAATGCTACTGAACTAACAGCAATCTTTTGTCATTATGCATTGTCTAAATCAACAAATTTCAAATAACTATTATCAAGTGGACTGTCTATCTGAAATAGTTATGAATCAATACCGTAGGCATAAAACAGTAAGGGAGAACACAGGACATATGCCATTCTGTAGAGGGCAAACGTAGAAAGAAATAGTGAACAGAACCGACAGATAATGAAGGAAAACTCCATCAGGCCAAATGAAGTAAAATGAAACTGGCCAACTCCTAAAGCAGGAGAAATGAAAATAAAAGAAGGGTTAAAGAAACTGGCCAAGGAAAGATATCTCGGATTTAAAAGATGAAAGCACTTCAGTCATATGGAAAATGTACAGCTAAGGAAAAGGAGTGGTGTACAAGTGTGTGAAGAACAACAGCTGGGAATGAAGACCACGATTACATGGCAATGTGTATCAAAGTCCTCTAAACATATTTTTAAATAAATTTCAACTTAATAACTCAATTTCTAGGAACTCACCCTAAGGAAATAATCACAGATGGAAATAAAAACTTATGTATATGAATGTTTATCATAACAAAGGCAATAAGTATTGTTTATATATCTAAATCATATAATGAAACATTAGTTTTCAGCCATTTAAAAGCCATATTAAAATATTATTTAATAGGAGTTCCCGTCATGGCTCAGCAGTTAACAAATCCAACTAGGAACGATGAGGTTGCGGGTTCGATCCCGACTAGGAACCATGAGGTTGCTGGTTTAACCCTCAGTGGGTTAAGGATCTGGCGTTGCTGTGAGCTGTGGTGTAGGCCACAGACGCGGCTTGGATCCCGTGCTGCTATGGCTGTGTATAGGCCGACGGCTACAGCTCCAATTAGACCCCTAGTCTGGGAACCTCCAAATGCCGCGGGTGTAGCCCTAGAAAAGACAAAAAAAAAAAAAAAAATACTGTTTAAAGCACTGAAAAGTTCTCATATGGTATTACAGAAAAAAATACAAAGTCTGCTCATAACACAATTTCATCATTTTCTTAAAAGCATTCAGATAAATGAAAGATTAGACAAAAACAAGCCATTAAAGTAGTTTCTGTTGGGAGTTCTCACTATGGTGCAAAGGGATCAGCTGCATCTTGGGAGCAACGGGGTCACTGGTTCAACCCCCAGCCCAGCACAACAGGTTAAGGATCTGGCATTGTCACAGCTGCAGCTTAGACCATAACTGCGGCTTAGATCTGAACCCTGGCCCAGGAACTCCATATTCCACGAGGCAGCCAAAGAAGAAAAAAGAAAAAAAGTAGTTTCTGTTAATAGTTCCACGATTTCCACTTTCTTCATTTTACAGTATGACAATGAACATGTACCATATTCGTATCATCAGAGAATATTTTTTTTTAAGTATGCTTTAGTCTCTAGGAATTTACAGGCAGAGAGCAATACAGCACAGAGCACAAAGTAGGAGTTCTGTAAATACTTCTGGCATAAGGACTGAACTGGTTGTCCAAATACATAGCAAGAATTTCAAGAATCCTGATTTGTTAAATCTGGAACTTTCTCAAAGTATTCCAAATATTTCATAATAATCTAGGGTTGTTTACTGAAAACAACATGCAATTTATCCAGCCTATTCCAGAGCAGCTAAATCAGTACTATGGGGAGGAATGCCTTGGAACCTATATTTCTTCCTTTCTTTTTTGGGCTGCACCCATGGCATATGGAAGTTCCCTGGGCCAGGGATCAAATCCAAGCCACGGCTGCAGCATATGCCACAGCTGTGGCAATGCTGGATCTGTAACCCACTGCACCGGGCCAGGGATTGAACCTGCACCACCACAGAGACAACACCTGGATCTGCACTACAGTGGGAACTCCCAGGAATCTACATTAAAAAAAAAAAAAATTCCAAAATGAGGTTTAAGAAATAAAAATTTGAGAATTACTACTCTAGAGAGTGTCATGGGAAGGAGCTTTACTATCTACTATTATCTGAAATAGCTGTGCATTCTCTTTCATTCTTGGTAGTTTGCTGCAAAAAGTTCTATGGATATAAATAATCCTAGGAGTTCCCTGGTGGCCTTGCAGGTTAAGGATCTGGCATTGTCACTGCTGTGACATGGGTTCAAGCTATGAACTAACTTCTGCATGCCACAGGCATAGTCAAAAAGGAAAAATAAAAAGATCCTAACTAAATGACAAAAACAACCAGCTTTTACTATTTCTAGAACTCGAAAACAAACATACCATTAAGCCTGTAAAATGATGAGATACAGGATTATTCTACATTTCAATTACAAAATATAGTAAATGGAAGATTAAAGATTACATTAAAACAAAAGCTGTAATATAACTCTAGAGCATTATTTTTATATATTTGTATGCAATATTTACAATTATCTCTGTTTTGAAGTTTTAAGAGTAAACACTCTGAAGCCATACCTAGCATGAAGTACCATTAACAAGCTGTACAAGGGCTTCTTTGAGCCCCTTTCAATTTATTTTAACATAATACTACATATGAAAATGTTTTAATATAAAATGATATGTAAAAAGTATGTAGATTATTTTTAGGCAATTAATCTGTCATATATAAAAAAAATATAAAACTGCATAAATAAAGCAATTCCACTAGGTCAATAATTAATTTAAAAATATAGGCTCAATTATATTCAGAAAAAAGCTAACAAAAATTTTAATTATATGGTTAACTGCAAATGTATGACTAGATTAAACCAGAAGGTAAAACAGTAGTTCTAATAAAATAAGCCTGGTCCCTCTGTTTCCAAACGAAAGTATTTCCCGTAGTCCACACAGAAATACATTCCTTTGCAGGGGAAGTCAACTTCAAAATTTTAAGATTAAATTCAAAATAGAAAATCATCAAAAAGAAAAGTCTTCCTTCAAAAATCCAATATTTAGTATTTTTACTTTATTACTAAATAGTGGTAGCAACAATACCACTGCTTAGCAATTGTTACAGCAAAAATAAAAATGGGTTGAGGGAAAAGGAAACCACATTCTTGTTCTAACTCTGCTTCCACGAACTACTGATCTCGCTCTGGGTTTCAGTTTTTGAATCCATAAAATAAAACCAGGCTTGAGATCTCTAAGATTATTCTGGGTCTTACACCCTAGGATTTTCTGAAAATATAACAACAATAATAACAATAAATCTTACCGGTTTCTGACTTATTCAAGATAGATGAATAGGAGTAGCTTTGGCTGACATAATCACTGGTAGAGCCCACAGAACCTTCTCTTGGAAGTGGACCTATAAATTTGTCATGAACGCTGTCATCCCCAGTACTGGAATCCTCCTAAAATGCAGCAAAACTGATATTTACTGAGTGGTACACATTACTAACAACGAATAAAGATGTACTAACTCCTGAGGCAAAGGGAAAAAAAGACAAGTACTGGTACCACCAGGCATTTAAATACCCTATTACCTATAGGAAGGTCTGAAAGATGCTCAATATAAAACACTTTGGAGAAATGTTTAGGTCTCCAAGTTCTTACTTCCTCAATTTCCTTTCTTTTTCAAATTTTGTTACTTGAGAGTGGAGATTTCTGGTACTAACAAATAAAAAGTACTATTGTGAACTCTGTGATGACAGAGCCTGTCATTCATTTTTTACATCATCTTTGCCACAGAGGCCTGGAAGACAGGGAATACTCAATAAATATTGAATAAAATGGATAGTTTCCTACTTTCTCCAATAAGAAACTTTCTATTAATGAAGACGTCAAAAGGAGTAAGGGATATCAAATCAGCACAAGTAACTAAGAACTGAAGAGTAATTACTATGCATTTTAAAACATGAATCCCCAAGTTAATAGCTAATTTAGTTTCAATGTCACTCAGACTAGTCAAAATCTCATAATGCCATCAAAGTGATGAGATTAAGGAAGGTCAAAACATATTACGGTACTGCTTCAGTATGGATGCCCTGTGTTTAATTACTATCTATTGTCCACAGAGGTATTCTAATTCACAACAGACTTGAAAATGAAAAGTATCAAATGGAAGAACTTTTCCTGAGCAAAGTTTCATTTAGGAGACAAGTCCTGAGAAAGCCCATATACTGTGGAAGCCTTAGTTTCCTCAGTCCATAAAAGCAGCAAGTCAGACCAGGCTTTTCCAATGAATGACTCTCAAACTGAGTTACTGGACTTGATGATCGCTAACTAAAGCTGCTGAAACGAACAAGAAAGCCTACTGAAATAAAATTGCAGCAAACACTAAAGAACAGAATTAAAGCATACAGCTTACAAACTAGTCATTCCAAAAAAGGGGTGGCAGAGGTGGGGAGGAGGAGCAAAAACAGCGGCGTAGATAATTCTGGGGGGTCTATTCCTCTAACCAAATACCAAAATATTTGGACAAAACTGCCAAAGATTTACTGCAACCAAGTAAAATGCTTAACCTAAGAAAAGACCACTGAGAGACAATAGGAGATCTTAGACTCACCCCCATCCCTGTCACAGTGGTGATTCCCAATGTGAAAAGAGACTATATATACACAAGTTACAGTGCCATGGATGCCCAGTGTAGCTATGTTAACATATATACTTATAACAAACCAACAAAAACCAAAAATAACTCATTACACATAAACTACAAAGCATATCTCCTTCCTTTGGAAAATTGCTTCCCATGTAGTAGGTGACAATACACAAAAACATAGGGCTTTCTAAATAGTTTACCAGCAGTATTTGAGGTTGTTCACCATCTTTATCTGTCAAATGCAGAAAATTCTTCTTTCCTGGCTCAAAATTAGCATCAAGAAGAGACTTGTCACTGGTATGATCCAGTGGAGCCTACAGGTGTAAAAAGATTATGAGAAATATTAATAGTGATAATAAAATAAAGCAAGTACTATTTAAAAAGACAAACATGTACAATTATTGGACTCAAATAGCATTTTTTTAAATGAAGATTCTGGTAAATTATTTTAAGCTAGGCTGGAATGGACTCATCTATTCGTTAACTAGGATGGCTAAGCCCAGTGACAGGGATATACTGACAGGTATCCCAGAAGTTCACATTTCCCAACAGCTAAAAAACTGAAGTACCACACAAAAAAAAGAATTATAAACATTTGTGCTTTGGAGTTCCTGTTGTGGCACAGTAGAAACGAATCCGACTAGGAACCATGAGCTTGCAGGTTCAATCCCTAGCCTTGCTCAGTGGGTTAAGGACCTGGAGTTGCTGTGAGCTGTGGTTTAGGTTGCAGACGTGGCTCAGATCTGGCATTGCCGTGGCTGTGGTGTAGGCTAGCAGCTGCAGCTGCGATTAGACCCCTACCCTGGGAACTTCCATATGTCGCGAGTGTGGCCCTAAAAAAGCAAAAAAAAAAAAAAAAAGTCTTCTGATGTTCTATAAAATGTATGCAATATAGTATTCAATGGGTTTTCATGAAAACTAAAGATTTTATATAACTAAAAATTGTAAAAACATGTTTTGATACAGGACTATAATGAGAATTTCCAAATAAGGAAACACACTAAGCAACCCAACCCAAATAGCTATGTAATATAACAAAACAGACAACTTCAGAAAGACCCCTGAAGGAAAAGGCTGTCCTAGTAAATGGTATCTATTTCAAGTCCACTGCCAGGATCCAAAGGATCCCAGGGGGATAGAAGCGATCACGCCTTTGAAAACCAAATATCTAACATACTTAGTCTTTACCTAACTTTTTTCCACTAGGGCAATTTAAACCCTGGCTGTCATTCTGATATACTCTAGGTGGTGGATGAGAGATAGTGCTCTGTGTACCCCAAACCCCACTCACCCAACAATCCAGTCCACTGTTGAGAAAAATGAAGGATGGGATGAACATCCTACTCTTTGGTTTTAAAACTATTTTGTTCATTAAGAAATGCTTTAATGCTTTAAAGACATGAAGAGTATTTCCTTAGAAAGACATTTTTTTGGTCGCATCTGTGGAATTTCGAAATTCCTGGGTAAGGGACTGAACCTGGAGGCACAGCAGTGACATCACTGTATCCTTAACCCACGGAGCCACCAGGGAACTCCTAGAATGACTTATTTTATGGAGATGCCCTATTTCCTAGAAAATTAACATTATATAAAAGCATAACTATTAAGGACAAAAAAAAAAAATTAACTGTAAGAGACTCCACCACTTGCTATTTGTGACTCTGGGCAAGTTACTTCACTTCCCCATGACTCAGTTCCTTCACCTATGAGACTGTGACAGCACTTACCTCATAGGGTGGTAAGAGGACTAAATGCGGTTATATTTGTATACAGCCTGACATCAGAACAATACTAGACACAGAGTAAGCACAAAATAGGTGTTAAGTAACAAATAAACTTATATAATCTTGCTTAACTTTGGCTCACATCTAGAAGTCCATGATAAAAATAGGACATAGAGAACCAGAAGCTAAGAGAAGACACTAGAAGGGAAAAAAGGTATCTTTGGGTCCCTTACATTCTCTGGCAGGAACCAGATCTAAAACATAAAAGATCGGATGTTATAGCTAGACTACATAGGGGTTTCACCTCAATAAATGTGTGTCTGTGTGTATGAGATGTAGGCAGATAAATGAATTAGGTTTTCAGAGAAGCATACATGCAGCAAATAAGAGAGTATACTTGCAGAAAGGTACCGTACACAAATAAGAACACAAAAATTAAGTACTTAAGAACAGTCGCAAATGAAGAAAGGAAAATTGTTAATACTGACATAATGCTATTTGAAGCTACTGCAGATGTTAATTTAACAAAGACTTTCTGAGTGCTCAGGGAGAGTATCTATGGAGGATACAAAACTAAAACTATGAGGTCCCAGCCATCAAAATATATTCTATTGAGTGAAAATACAGAAATGAGTAACAACTACAATAAAAAAGAGACCATGTTAAGTGGACTAGTAAAAGAAAAAGTACAATAGGAAGACAAAGAAAAAGATTACTACTTTTAAAGTGGCATGAAGAAACACGAGTAAGACTTCTTAAGAGTAAAAGATAATAAATAGGACTTGGGCAGACATATATGACAGCTTAGAACTATCCTTTAAAGTGAAATAAAGTGAAAGAGAGAAAACACTAGACAGTACATGGTAATGTAAAAGAGAGTATTCAAAGTTTCAGATTAAATATTGTTTTTCTTTGTATTACTTGACTACCAATTTTACTGATCAATTTCAGAGGAGAAAAGTTGGCTAATTTAAAACACTAGTTCTATACACATATTATGGAATAGAAGGGAAAATACCATAAATTTTAAAGGCAAATCAAGCAACACCCAACACCTCTGATTCTTCTACAAAGCCAATTAAACTATGTCCTCCCAATACCACAGAGATATACATTCATTTGCCATTAAACATATTTTCCTGGAAAACTTAAGAGCAGCAATGCTATAGGACAGAAAGAGGTAACATAAGCAAAAACAAGGAAATGGCAAAGCACAAAATTTTGTGTTAAGAAAATAAGTCCAATATCTGCAAGTTAACACTTAAAGGACTGACTGTCTTGAATGTTAACCTAGGGAATACGATTTTTAATCAGTGGGCAGTGAGCAGTCATTAAGGATTTCTAAACTGGAAGGTAACATGAGTACTACAATTTAAGATGACTGAAGATAATTCTAATAATCATATGCAGGGTATTTGGACTGAGAGACAAAAGAGAAAAAAAGACTATTTAGAATATTATTCTAATAGTAAGAAGAGTATATTCTTGATGGCACAATGGGTTAAGGATCTAGTACTATCACTGCTGTGGCTTGGGTCACTGCTGTGGTGTGGGTTCAGTCCCTGGCCTGGGAACTTCCACAGCTGCACACACAGCTAGCAGCAGCAGCAGCAGCAGCAGCGATGAGATCCAACTCAACAGTCTCCTTCAGCACTCTCCCATGCAAAACTGATCAGTGCCTGCTCTTTGCACTTTGAACAAACTTATAATACAGTATTTAAAACATGTTAGTGTCATTTTTTTTTTTTTTTTGCTTTTTAGGGCCAAACCTACAGCATATGGAAGTTTGTAGGCTAGGGGTTGAATCGAAGCTGCAGCTGCTGGCCACAGCCACAGCCACAGCCACAGCCACACAGGACCCAAGCTGCTTCTGCAACCTATACCACAGCTCACGGCAGCATCGGATCCCCGACCCACTGAGCAAGGCCAGCGATGGAACCGACACCCTCACGGATACTAGTCAGGCTCATTACTGCTGAGCCACAATGGAACTTCTAGTGTAACTACCTTTTGACACACTTGTCTCTACAACTCTACTATGAGATCTCTGACACAGAAGTCATGGTAACACCAACTTTCCTGATCAGGAGTTTACCACTTTTAACTGGTACAAAATCTCTGTTATATTGGGGTGTAAGTCCTTCTATTCCTTTTTCTTTTTACATACACCTTCTTTTCCAAAAATTAGATTATAAAACATGATTTTATATCCTACTTTTTTAATTTAAATATTTACGGTGAATATCATTCCATTCAGTAAATGCTGAAAAATTTTCTGTAGATGATATAATATTATGATAGTCATCTTACACGAATAAAAAAACTAATGAAACGACACTGTGAAAATTTTAAGATAATCAAATGCTAAATCTGGAATGAAGGCAAAGGGATGAAGAGGGATCCAATTACTGAGTTGCACAAAGGCTCTCTAATTTTGCTTACAATATTAATAGGTGTTCCAGGATTTAATATATCATTAATAACAAAAATAATAATGACAATAGTATAATATTATTAGCAGCTTAAGGAAAGGTACTTTCAGTCTCGAGTTTTACCATATCAGCTGTATTGATTCCATTCCCCCACACCAAATCAAAGGTTCCATTTATGTAGCCTACTTTGTTGGCCACATCTTCAAAGAGCTTTCTGAGTGGAGTAGAAGCTGGTAAATTTAAAGTGATCCGTTCATTTACTGTCTTTGAATTAGTAGTATCTTGTATTATACATAAGACTCTAGGTTCTTCAGCAGCATTTTCTATCTGAAATTAAAAAAGAAAACAAATATAATTTATCTTTAAAGAGAAACAAAGTATGACTAGTCATATTTTCTACGATTAAATGCAAAAAAATCCACAAAATATTGTTTTCTCTGTGTTAGCATTACTGTTCTGTGCCTCAAACTCTAACGGATATGTCAAACATATAAAACACCATATATCTGTTCTGTAAAAACTTGGGCATATTTAAGAATCAACCACTGCTCTTGCGGATATTTGCTTTCACCTTTTAAGGTTGCAAATCATTGGTCAACAAGCCCATGAAGACAGTTGACTTGAGCAATTTTTCCATTGAAAATGACAAAATCTGATCCTTAAAAATGTGTTACTACTACGTTAGCATAGTCAAGTACAGCGTTTCTGAGTTTCCTGATGAAACAAAAAGGGAATTGTGTAGAAATGCAATGAGGATTGTCTAAGACTGCAAAATCCGTAACTAAAGGACATAGGTAATCAGGTATCCTGACCTTTACACTGTTGTACACACAGACCAAACGTCCAAAAGCCTCATTAGGGAGTTCCCGTCGTGGCTCAGTGGTTAACAAACCCAACTAGTATCTATGAGGACATGGATTCAGTCCCTGGCCTTGCTCAATGGGTCAAGGATCTGGCGTTGCTGTGAGCTGTGCTATAAGTCATAGATGAGGCTTGGATCCCACGTTGCCATGGCTGTGGTGTAGGCCAGCGGCTTCAGCTCCAATTAGACCCGTAGCCTGGGAACCTCCATGTGCCGTGGGTGTGGCCCTAAGAAGACAAAAAAAAAGCTGTGTTCGGAGTTGACAAGCTTATCCAAGCAGACTGGTACCAACAGAGGAGTAAGGAAAAGCAAGGAAAAAATACTTTTCAATAACCAACGCAGAAGGGGTTAAGGTCACAAATTCTCTTTCAAACGTTCTTTTTCAGCTAGTAGGTAAATCAGACAAAAATTCTTTAAAGGAAGCTTTCTCAAAGAAACTATGCCTTCCCTCGAGCTGCTAAAGAACACTTGCTTTTTTCCCACTGTCACGGGGTAGTAGGCTACACCAGCCACTCTAGTTTAAGAAGTTCTTTCCCTACCCCTGCGATAGCCAACTCAATGAATGGTACCATCATCTAGTAGCTGCCGAAACCGGAGAGCTGAACATCTTCCTCATCTCCTCCCTCTTTCTCACCTCACATAATCACATTATATCATTTCCACCCTTTGGATGTGTCTTGAGCTTTTCCTTTTCTCTTTACTCCTGCCTGCAGCAATCAGAATCTTGCACTAAGGTAATGGCAATGGCTTTTCCGACCTCATCTTCCTTCAACCCAGGATAGTATTTTAATATACAAATCTGATTATGTAATCTCTTGCTTCCCCTCAATGTTAAGTGTAGCAGTCATTTATCTGAGGGATCTCTCATAATCGCCATAAAAGGCTTTGCAGAAATACGAACTATACAAACTGGTGCTGTAGACGAGAATGGATTTCTCTCTCTCTTTTTTATCACAATAATATCAACCCCAACTTCTTATTCATTCTATGTTATCCATTTTTAAATAGGAATAGTTACTATCATTGACTAGTAATGAAGACAGGATAGCCACGAGGAGTTTGTTTGTTTGGTACAGTAACACAACTATAATTTGTTTCTGCCCTTATAATTTGGGGTTTGTAAGACAGTACTTAAACTAAGGTTAAATTAACTAGTTTAGAAAAGAAATAAGTTGCTATAAAAGAAGTATGATGTTTAAAAAAAGACTGGCTAGGCTGTATTTCAGACAAATCAAAATACTTAATTACCAACAGTAACCCACTTAAAAATAAAATGAAGAAAAATACTTTTTTAAATTAAAAAAAAAAAGGATAACAAAAAAAGAGCAAAAGAAGTTCCTGCTGTGGCAACACAGGATCAGTGGTGTCTCTGCAGGGCCAGAATGCAGATTTGATCCCGGTCTGGCACAGTGGATTAAAGGATCTGGCATTGTCACAGAGGTGGCATGTGACACAACTCTAGCTCGAACCCAGTCCCTGACCCAGGTACTCTATATGCCATGAGGCAGCCAAAAAAAGAAAGAAAGAGCAAAAGCGGGTGGGGGGGGGCAGGGGACTTTCAGTTATACATTTAAGGTGTTCATATTAACACTTATAAAGGTTTTACACATTTTAATCTCAAACTGAGAAACTTAAAGCAGACCTTTTTTAAACACTGGTCTAAGATAAAAGAAAGAGAAACTCAAAATAAATTTCAACATCAAAAGAACCATTTTTAGGGAGTTCCTACTGTGGCGCAGCAGAAGTGAATCCAGCTAGTCTCCATGAGGATGCTGGTTCGATCCTTGGCCTCGCTCAGTGGGTCAGGGATCTGGTGTTGCCGTGAACTGTGGTGTAGGTTGCAGACACGGCTCAGACCCTGAGTGGCTGTGACGTAAGTTAGCAGCTATAGCTCCTAGCCTGAGAACCTCCACATGCCACAGGTGTGGCCCTAAAAAGCAAAAAAAAAAAATAATAATAAAAATTAAAATTAAAAAAAAAAAAGATCAACTTTTATATTTTCAATAGCATACTTCAGAGGTAAATTCAAGTTTTCCAGGTGAAAAACACTACAGTGGCCAGATTTTAAAACTTCAGATAGGCTGGAGTTGATGATCCAAGGGAAAGGATGCTATCTAAGAACCCAGAAGTGCTAACATAGCAGTATACGTGAGAATGGTGATGTGTCAATATCACAAAGCCAGCCATTAGCAGTTCCTGGTTCTTTCCTTAAATATGTGAGTACAAGGTATGGGGACTCCAGCCTCCTGTACTTCTGTCCAAAGATGTGGGTGAAATTATCCCTGATGGAATCTCATTTGAAGACTAAATATACTATAATAAACACTAATTTTAATTTCACGTATGCCTTTTATTCTGTTTAATGACAACAGCTTTCTTTTCTGTGCACTGAACATAAGTAATTTTGTTGCTCTTTTTTTTAAATAGAGTAAAAAGAAAAAAGTGGAAATCATCTGTAATTCATAACAAATAGATAACTATTAACATTTTGGTGTATATTCCTCCAAATATTTTTGCCCTGCATACCCACACAGATACATATATGCACTTTTTAAAGATAAATATTTGGTTAGGATACACATGATGTTTTGTAACTTTTTTCTTCACTTATATCATGCAGTCTTTCCTTGCTGAACTGTTTCTAACTCATCATTTTAACAATTGAACAGAATTTTATTACACAGATTAATAATAATTTGTTCCAACAATTTTATTTTACTGCCTCTTAAGATAGACTTTATTACACTTGAGAAATAGTTTTGTGATAAATGCCTACATGTACGCTTTTCTGTTTCCCTAAGATTCCTATAAGAAGAATTTCTGAGCCAATCGTGTATTACTCAAATTCAATTCTAGGGTAATTTAAACAAATGAAAAGCTCTGCTCTTCTTTAAAGGTCTAAGCTAGTCACATGTAAACACTATTACTTCCTACACTCAACCTTCTGGCCCTTATTTTAGCCTAATTTAACCTAGTATGTGGCTATTATCCATGGAGTACATCTAAATTTGTGTTATCATTATGGCCAACACAAATAACACTAAGGCAAACTTTCTCCTCCCCCTGCTTCCCAATTTCAGAACTATTAAAAATTTTTTTTCAATTCTAAGATCATAAGGTGTATCAATAATTTCATTAAAGCTTTTCAAGAGAAAAAAAAAACTCTACAATATTATATTAAACATACAAATTTCCAAAATACTTTAATGTAAAAAAAAAAGTATTTCTTAGAATTGGAAAAACGGGTATTATTTTTCTTCTTAATTTCTTTGGAGTTCTATTCGTGACTGACCCTACTTGTGATTAAGGCAAAAAACAAAATTATCTTTAGGTGAATTAAACGTGACTAAAAATTCTTTCCCACTCTTTTTCTTTTACCTCTTCCCATGAACCTGGGCGGGCCTTCTGACCAACTAGGGGCAACAGAATATGATATAAGTGATACTGTGTGATTTAAAGCAAGAAAGTTCTGCTTTTGCACCTCTTGGACTGTTCCCTTTTATGAGCCAGCCAGGCAAAAGAAATCCACTTACCCTGGGACCGCGGCACTGTGTTAAAACCCGAACAATCAATGCAGAGAGAAAGTGGTCACTTAGTGGAGCACTTGGGTGCTTGATGAGTGAGAAAAGCCTTAGACATTCCATCCAGAGCCAGTCACCAGCCAAATGTAGACAAGTAATGATCCCAGATGATACCATGTGGAGCAGAAAAACTCACTGGCTGAGCCTTTGCCCAAATCGCATTCCACAAAATTGTGAGCAAATAAACTAGTAGTTTTAAGCCACTAAGTTTTGAGGTAGGCTGTTCCATAATAATAGATAACAAAAACATACCCAAATACATTTAAGCATGTGCAAGTGCTAGTTGGGAAGACTGTGCTGACAGTGTGTTAGCTGCATGGGGGTGTTTGTCCATTTAAGCAGTATAACATTAAGGTAAGGCATCTGAAGACATAACACAATTTAGGGAAAGAAGCACAATTTTTGAATGAAAAAAGTTCTATAATAAATACGAGAAAGCAGGTGAGAGAAAACATGTACAATGCTTTAGAAAAGCCTAAAGCATATTCTACTTGAGAAAATATTTAATATATCTTAGGTGAGCCTAAAGCATAAATTTCTCTATACAGGAAATCTACCCAATTACAAAAAGGTATAAAATTAAAACTACTTATTTCATGGGCAACTCACAGCAATACTACACTTGTGAGAATAGGGGAAAGTCAACAGTAGTTATATTAACACTATATGCTAAACCAATGCTCTTTATTTGTCTGTGCTCACTGAAGAAACAAAGCCAGATTTCCTACCAAAGTCTGAAAAAGAATCCTTGAAAAAAAACAGAACAAAAATAACACTTATTTACAAAAGTTAAAATATATTGGGATAAAAACACTGAAAACATTTTTCCTTTAAAGACAGTAGGGTCACTGCTAGGAACATCTAGAAGTGATCAGCACAGATGGTTCTATGGAATCTCAGAGCTTACTAAAGGCAGATGTGACTCTTAGGTCATCTTGTTCCCTTTCCTTGGCATTCCTAACAATTTTAAGTTCAAATCTGAGTTCTCTGGATTAACATAATAATTTTTGTTTTATAAAAAAAAATACTTCCCAGGCATTTCTTATTAAAAAAGACAAAACAAGGTGTATAATAATTAATACATATATTTAGAATGGCAGTAGCATGCAGCAAACATCAAACAAAATTCAAAGTTAACAAGACTAAGATTTTTCCAAAAAAATTAATATGAAGAATTTCAAAACATTACAAAGGGACCACTTTACCTCTAAGTTGTTTTTTTTTCTTTTTATAGGGCCATACCCGCAGCATATGGGGGTTCCCAGGCTAGGGGTCTAACAGGAGCTATAGCTGCCGGCCTACCCCACAGCCACAGCCACGCAGGATCCGAGCCGCGTCTGCAACCTACACCACAGCTCACGGCAACGCCGGATCCTTAACCCACTGATCAAGGCCAGGGATCGAACCCGCAACCTCATGGTTCCTAGTCAGATTCGTTAACCACTGAGCCATGATGGGAACCTCTAAATTTAATAGTCAACCCATTTTTCTCTCAAGACTTTCTTCCTTTCAGTGTTATTACAAATGATAATATTATGGTTGCAAACTTAAAAACATACACACACAGTGTTCATTTTATCTACTTCTTGGTTTAGGGACAGCTATGAGCTAAGAAACTAGGCCTTCTGGATATTCACAGTTCGTGGGTAATATACTCCTACAGATTTCAAAAAAATTAATGGTGAAAATACTTTTGCGGATTGGAATGTATTAAATTTATTAGCCACCTTCAGACTGTGCACTTCTACCTTAATAATTTGTAAGGTAGTGTTGGGAGTCGTCCTAACTTACATGAAAAAGAGAACATTATTTTAATTTTAAGATCCTCCCTCCACTCCATTCCAACCCGGGCAAATGCTAATGCCCCATGATCTTTTCTAAGTGGTTTTTTCCCACAGATCACCTGGATAAGACAGAAGAGATTAATTTAAATAAGGAACCCTGAACTCGCAGGTAAAGAAACCTGAGGAAAACGAGGTATTAACTAAAGGTCAGAATGGGACGGTACAACACAGGAATGTATAGTTTGCAGTGCATACAGACTGTCAGGAAGGTAACAGTTTTAATTCTTCAAATAAGATTTCTGGGTTTTGATTCTGTAAATTATTAAATGACTTAATCTGAGCACTATTAATATTTCAGAAAATAAATATTTCTGTAAAAAATAGACAAGTACCATACCCAAAAGTCAAAACAAATGGTTCTACAATTTTTATATCAGCTTTCCACCTAACTCACTTGTTAAAAACAAGGGACTAACAGACATATAATCACTTAAGGTGACCTTCTTATTATTAAAACCAGGTAGAACTAAAACAGCCAAACAAGCATAAAACTTAAGACATGCCTTGTTATCAAATAAAAATACTAACATGCTATTACTTGCTCTGCTGATTATCACACTAAAGCAAGTATATCAGCAGTCTACCTGTAAAAATTTCTTCTTCATTTCATCAAAGATATTTTGTCTGCATCTCCAAAACACATCCTATGGTATATAAGAAAATGAATTACAAATTGTTTCTCCAAAATGAAGAGGTTAAGACACTGAAATGAAAGCAATTAACTTAATACATTTTTGCAACAAAATATTATGAATTAAAGCATTATTGTATCATCTTTAATTTTATTCACAAAATGTATTTGTAATTGTTTGTTTGTTGGCTGCACCCATGGCATGTGGAAGTTCTTGGGCCAGGGATCAAGCCCGCACTACAGTTGCAACCTGCATCATCAGCTGCAGCAATACCAGATCCTTAACCTGTGGAGCCACAATGGAACTTCCAATGATTTTAATCTTAGGCCTCAATTACTCTTGTAAGGTTACTGAAAGTCTATGTTATGTAATAAAGAATAATATTAACATGGAAAACAACCATATTTAACAGAGTTGTGGCTTAAGAATTATGTGTAAATCAAATGTTCTAAGTCACATATTTCCTGTTTCATTGAGATATAATTAACATACAACATTGCAATATATATATTGCAAAATGATTAATTACAGTAAGTTTAGTTAACATCCATCGTCTCACATAGTTAAAAAAAAAATTAGGGGGAGCTTTTTAGGGCCATGCCCACAGCATATTGGAGGTTCCCAGGCTAGCGGTCCAATTGGAGCTACAGCTGCCAGCCTCCGCCACAGCTACAGCCATGTGGGATCCGAGCTGTGTCTGTGACCTACACACACCACAGCTCACAGTAACGCCAGATCCTTAACCCACTGAGTGAGGCCCGGGATCGAACCCGCAACCGCACGGTTCCTAGTTGGATTCGTTTCCGCTGTACCACAAAAGGAACTCTTTCTTTTTTTAAAAATTTTTTATCTTTGTGATGAGAACTTTTAGGTTCTATTCTCTTAGCAACTTTCAAATATACAATATAGTATTGTTAACCACAGTCACTACATTGTATATTATATTCAAAACTTATTTATCTTATACTGGAAGTTTGTACCTTTTAGCCACCTTCACCTATTTCCCCAACTCCCATTCCCCACCTCTGGCAACCACCCATCTGTTCTCTGTTGTTATGAATTCAGTTTTTTAGATTCCACATATAAGTAAGATCATACAGTATTTGTCTTTCTCTTTCTAAGCCACTATTTTGAGACCATTAAAGGAACTCTGAAAAGAAACCAAAAAATCCCTGATCTTGCTAGTTTATAAATTTGGGTTTTTCACACGATGAATATTCTTAAAGTAAAGCTGCTTAACATTACCCCTTACAGCTATTTTCCTTTATTATAAATCTCTTATTATAAGACAAACTTACTTTAACTAATTAAGAAAATACAGAAATATATAAAAATTAATAAGGATAATCTATAGTTAAGAGATAATCCTTTAATTAAGATCCACAAAGAGATGGCAATTAGAATAGTGTATACAAGCCCCAGACCAGGCAGCCCCATGCACCCCTTTCTGTGCCTTTCTCTGGAATGACTAAAATGGCTGGAGTTTGTTATCCAACAAAATATCATGCAACTTTCCTGTATGTTATTTTACAATAAAAAAAATAGCTAATAAAAAAAGAGATAATCCCTTTAAAAAATCTTGGTTTTACGACACTTTTTCTGTACAAATTTTGGTTTCCTCTACCTTGTTTAATGAAAAGAAACCAATATATTGTTTTAAAAGGTGTTTTTTAATTACTATTAGATATTATACATCAATAAAATTTTTACATTATTTGCTTTTACAAGAGAAATATTTCTATCATATCATAGTACATAGTTTTTGTTCGCTTTTTTTTTTTTTTTTCCTGTTGTCCTGAGGCATACAGAGTACCCAGGTGAGAGACTGAATCTGAGTTGGAGCCGCAACCTATGTCACAGCTGCAGCACTGCCAGATCCTAATGGGCCAGGGATCAAACCTACATCCCTACCACTGCAGAGACACAGATGATTCTGTTACCCCATAGCAGGAACTCCTAGTTTTTTGACAAGCAACTCTAAAATAATCCCCATAGCAATTATTAATAATCTGATATATAGCCTGTCAGATCCCTCTCCATTTTATGCATATATTATAAAGACTATAAACCAAAAAGGATCATTCTGAACACTATCATTTAATATTTAATTTTTCATTTATTACCAATATAACATTAACAAATAACAATCTGCAAACTCAAAAACATCGGAGATTATTGGTTTCTACAAAGGCTATTTTCTATAGATAAGTGTTCTTTTTTTTCTTTTTTTGTATTTTGTATCCCCCCTTTTTAAAATTATTATTATTAAAGTATAGTTGATCTGAACACTATCATTTGAATTCTGTTCCTTTTCCCTCAACACTCACCCAATCTTTCTTGGCCAAAACACTTAGTTTAAAAACTGCAATGTTTCATTACACGTGCAAATCATAATTTATTTAACTAACCTGCTTTTAATGGGCATTTAGACACCTTCAAACTTTCACTACAGCTTTGCTTATGTGTATAATATTTTATCTGAAGATTATTTCCCAAAGAAAGAATTACTAGATCATAAGTTATACACTCATTTTGAGAATTTTTGATATAGGGGGCCAAAAGGCTACTTCTCCTGAAAATAAGAATTAAACTACTACTAACTGTCAAACACTGTTTAAGGTGCTGTAAAAATAGCAGTGAACAAAAAGCCCTTGCCTTCAAGGATTTGACACTGGACAGGGGGCAACTCAACAGTAAATAAATCTACCAGGTATTTGCCAGCCTCGGTCTTTGTATTTCTGTACATTGCAGCTGGGAAGCTCCTCCTCTAGCTATCCTTACCTTCTTTGCACAAATATCATCGTGTTACCTTTAATATGTGCCCACAAATTCTCTGACATGCCTCCAAGCAAGAACGGGAGTCTAATTTTAGTCTTTTTTAATATGGACCAGCCCTAATGACCTCGTGCTATTCACAACATAGCTTTCAAGGCTGGGCTGCAAAAGGCAACACAGCTTCCTCCCGACTCTCAGATGTTTACCTTTGGAACCTGGCCACTATGCTGTACAGTAGCCAAGGAGACACATGTAGAGGTCATGTGTAGATGTTTCAGTCACGGCCAAATGAGATCCCATCTGGCAACCTGCATCAACCACCACACATATGAAGTAGTCAGATGATTTCAGTCCCCAGCCTTTTAGATGTCCCAATTGATGCCTAGCAGAGAACAAGCTGTCCCAGTCCAGCTTTGCTCAAATTGCACACCCGTGAGCAAAAGTCATTAAATTTGGGGGTAGAATGTTAAAAAGCAAAAGATAATAGAAACAGTTAATTTCTCAAACTCTCCTCCTCTCACTGTTCTTTTTAAAACTGCAATCCTCTTCATCTCCCTTCCTTGGTTCAGCTTTCTCCATAGTACTTATATAGCTACCTGGTATATATTTATAATTTACTTGTTTATTGTTAACTCCAAAAAACTTCCTCTATGAGCCAAGATGAAATAGCAGACTGGGTTTACCCTTCCTATCTTAAAAAACAAAACAAGGATAAAATACATGAAACAACAGTTTTGAAATATTACTGAACAACAGGCAACACAAGACAGTGGTCCCTGTGAAAACAAAGTAAGCTTCCTTCCAGGCTGCAATGCAGGGAGGGAAAACCCAGCTAGAGTTCAGCAATCTCCATGAGTTGAAGAGAGGAGGTTCAAAGTGCAAATGGGTCGATTCAGCTAGAATTTACCAAGCAGAATACTAAAGAGAAGAAAATGGCACACTCCAGAGTTCTGCAGTGTTCCTCCTAGAGTGTTCAGCTCATCAGCATATACATATAAAGAAACTACCTGAGGCAACTTAAAGAATTACAGGAAGGAATCCCTGAAGTGCTCCAACCAGAGTCAAAAAAATCTCATAATATACAGGCATCAGATAAGAGTATTCAGAGGCCTATTGTCTCAATAGTGGGACCAAATTAGGCCTGGTCTAAAGGCTATCTTGGTTCCATCTCACAAAACTTTTTAAAAGCAAGTCTCAAAAGGATCAAACTGTTTACAAGTAAAATAGCTTTATGTGTGAACAAAGCTCAAGAATATCTATGGAAATAAAAATTGCTCAGCACCCATCAAGGTAAAGTTCAGTGTCTGGCAACCAATCCCAAATAAAAATTGGAAATGATGACCCATAACTAGGGGAAAAAACAATCAATAAAAACCAATCCAGATATGACACAGATGACAGAATTAGTAGGCATGTATACAAAAGTTAATATTCTATTATTTCAAGAAGGTACAGAAAAGTCTATAAAAGAAAAACATAAAAAATATATAAAAGCTCCAACTCAAATTTTTAGGGATGAAAAGTAATATTGCAATAAAACATACAAAGGACAGGATTAACAGATTAGGTACCACTGAACAAAAGATTAAAAGCACCTACTGTATAGCACAAAGAACTCTACCCAATATTCTGAGACATTCTATGTGGGAAAAGAATACAAACGAGAATGGATGTGCGTACATGTGTAACTGAATCACTTTGCTGTACAGCAGAAATTATCACAACATTGTAAATCAACTACAGTTCAATAAAACTTTAAAATGACCCCCCCCAAAAGATTAAAAGCGTTTGAAGACACAGCAATAGAAACTATCAAAAATGAGACAAAGTGGGGGAAAAAAATCTCCCTCTCTCTCTAATGCACGCACACGCACACACACACACACACACAGAATACAAAGTGGGACAATTTTCTTATCAGAAGCCAAGAAGACCAGAAGGAAGTTGCGTAAGATTTTTCTCAGGTGCTCACAGAAAATCACTGTTAACCCAGAATCCTATAACCAAAAAAATGTCCTTCAAGAATGACCCAGAGGAGTTTCTGTTGTGGCACATTGGAAACAAATCCAACTAGTATCTATGAGGATGCGGGTCTGATCCCTGGCCTCGCTCAGTGGGTCAGGAATCTGGCATTGCCATGAGCTGTGGTGTAGGTCACAGACACGGCTCGGATCCCACATGGCTATCGCTGTGGCTATGGCTGGCAGCAGTAGCTCTGATTCGACCCCTAGCCTGGGAACTTACATATACCAAGGGTACAGTCCTAAAAAGCCAAAAAAAAAAAAAAAAAAAAAACCAAGGAGAGTTCCCAGAGTGTCTTAGCAGAAATAAATCCGACTAGTAACCATGAGGTTGTATGTTGGATCCCTAGCCTCACACAGTGTGTTACGGATCTGGCGATGGTGTGAGCTGTGACACAGATAGCAAACGCGACTTGGATCTTGTGTTGCTGTATCCATGAGGATGTGGGTTCAATCCCTGGCCTCACTCAGTGGGTCGGGGATCTGGAGTTGCTATGGCTGTGGTGTAGGCTGGCAGCTGCACCTCCAATTTGACCCCTAGCCTGGGAACCTCCATATGCCACAGGTACAGCCCTAAAGAGAAAAAAAAAAAAAAAAAGCAAAACAAAAAAACTAACGAGAATGACCCAGAAATTGCTTTCATAACGAAGCAGAATTTAAGACATGCTAGGATAAAGGTAAACTAAAAGAATCTGTCTCCAGTAGAAATACTCTAGAGGAACAGCTATAGGAAATTCTCTAAACCAAAAGGAAATGATTAAAGGGAACTTTAGAATATCAGGAAAGAAAAAAGAACACAGCAAAATATGGCTAAATATACTTTTCTTCTCTTGAGTTTTTATTAAATGTTTGACTGTTGAAATTAAAATGAAGAGACTGCTTAATGTGGTTATAAATATATGCAAAGGAAATATTTAATAAAATTATAAATAGGAGAGATTAATGATACATAGAGGGAAATAATGTTTCTTCACTTCAATTAAACTGGTAAAATAATGACACCAGTAGACTGTGATAAACTGGTATAAACAAGCAAAGGAGCCACTAAAAAAGCTATTACAAAAGGATATAATCAAAATCACCATGGGTAAGTAAAAACTGAATTTTTTAAAATACTCAGATAATACACAGGAAGGCAAGTAAGACAATAGCAAAATGAAAACCAGAAAATAAAACGGCAAACATATGTAAATCCAACTAGTAACCATGAGGTTGTGTGTTGGATCCCTAGCCTCACACAATGCATTAAGGATCCGGCTGTGAGCTGTCACGTAGGTGGCAGACGCAACTTGGATCTTCTAACATTAATCGTTACCTTAAATGTAAATGACCTAATTATACCAATTAAAAGATTTGGGAGGGTATATTAAAACTATATGCTGTTGGAGTTCCTGTTTCCGCACAGCGGAAACAAATCCGACTAGGAACCATTAGGCTGCGGGTTCGATCCCTGGCCTGCCTCAGTGGGTTAAGGATCCGGCATTGCCGTGAGCTGTGGTATAGGTCACAGACACAGCTCAGATCTGGCATTGCTGTTGCTCTGGCACAGGCCAGCAGCAACAGCTCCTATTAGACCCCTAGCCTGGGAACCTCCATATGCTGCAAGTGCGGCCATAAAAAAGCCTAAATAAATAAATAACTATATGCTGTCTCAAGAGTTCCCATGGTGGCGCAGTGGTAATGAACCCAACTAGTATCCATGAGGATGTGGGTTTGATCCCTGGCCTTGCTGAGTGGGTTAAGGATCCAGCGTTACGGTAAGCTGTAGTGTTGGTCACAGATGCAGCTTGAACCTGGCTGTGGCCGTGGTGTAGGCTGGCAGCTATAGCTCCGATTCGAGCCCTAGCCTGGAAACTTCCCTGTGCTGCGGAAAAACAAAACAAACAAAAAAACTATATTCTGTCTCAAAGAAACACAAACCTACACATACAAAGATATACACACATAAGTAATACATATTATGTCAAATATATAATAAACACAAAATGTTTTAAATTTACACATAAGATATATTTCCCACAAAATATTTACTATGAAAGTAAAGGAAGGAAAAACAGTCTATGCAATCATCAATCAAAAGAGTTAATTTTAAAAATGTATATTATTTAGGAAGTTCCCTTGTGGCACAGCAGGTTAAGGAGCCAGCATAGCCACAGGTGTGATGTGGGTCACAACTGTAACACAGGTTCAGTCCCTGGCCTGGGAGCTTCCGCATGCCATGGCAGGGGCCAAAATTTTTTTTTAAATTAATATTAGTTAAAGTAGACTTCAGAACAAAGAAAATTAGCAGAGATAGTTATAATGATAAAAAAAAGTCCATCTATTAAGAAGGCATAGCAATCCTAAATGTGAATGAACCAAACAGAGCTGCAAAATATGTGAAGTCAAAATTGATAAAACTGAAAGAATTAAATAAATCTACAATTATTAGGAAACTCCAATACCTCTCTCTATATAACTGCTATAGTAACTACACAGAAAATCAGCAAGGACACAGGAAAAAACCAACAATACCACCAACCAATAGTATCTAATCAACATTTGTAAAACATTCCAACCACAAAGGATAGAATATACTTTCTATACAGATGCATTTGGAGCATATTCCAAGACAGGCCATATCCCAGGCCATAAAACAAATTTCAAATCTAGAAGACCTGAAATCATATAGTGTATTATTCTCTGCTCATACAGGATAACAGAAGATCTAAATAAATGGAGAGATATAAGGTATTCTCACACTGGAAGACTCAAAATAGTAAAGATATCAATTCTTTCCAAATAAAAATACAAGTTTAAGAAAATACAGGTTTGGTTTTGTTTGTTTTGGCCACACTTGTGGCACGTGGAAGTTCCCAGGGCCAGGGATCAAATCCTCACCGTAGCTATAACCAGAGTCACAACAGTGACGATGCCAAAGCCTTAACCCACCGAGCCATGAGGGAACTCCCTAAAAACACAGTTTTAAAGCAAGTCCAATCAAAAGCCCAGCATGGTGTTTTGAAAATACAGACAAGATTATTCCAACATGTACATGAAAAGGCAAAGGAACCAAACTAGGTAAAAAGATAGAGTAAGAGGAATCAGTCTCCTCAATTTCAGGAATTACCAGACAGTGACGGTAATCAAGACTATGCAGTCCTGGCAGAGAGACAGACACAGAGATCAATGGAACACGGCAGAGATTCACACAGATAAGTCCAACTGATTTTTAAGTATAAAAGCAATTTAATGGAGGAAAGAATCTTTTCAACAAATGGTGATGGAATAACTGAACATCCATAGCAAAAAGTAGTAACAAATTCTCCACCTAGGTCTCCTGCCTTAAACAAAAATTAACTGAATATTAATCATGAACTAAAGCTTTAACACTTTTAGGAAAAAACATGCAAGAAAATCTTTCAGAGCTAAGGACAAGCAGAATTCTCAGATGACATGGAAAGGCATGATTTATAAAAGGAAAAACTGTTCAACAAAATTGAAAATGTCTACTTTGCAAAGACTGTCAAGAATGAAAAGATAAGCTACTAACTGGGAGAAAATATTTCAAAACACATAATCGACAAACGACTGGTATCTATACTATACTATAAAGAACTCTGAAAACCTAACAATAAAAAAGCAAACATACACAAAAATTATTAGAAACATTTCAATGAAGAACATGAATAGGTGGCAAATAAGCACATGAAAAGATAGCCATTAGACAAATACAAATTAAATCACAAGGAGATATTTCCACACATCTATCAGAATAGCTAAAATTAAAAATAGGTGGCAACACCAAATGCTGGCAAGGGTGCAGAAAAACTGGATCTCTCATACTTTCCTGCTGGGAATGTAAAATGGTATAGCTACTCTAGAAAACCATTTGGTAATTCCTGAAAAAACTAAATATGCAACTACCAGATAACCCAGCAACTACATTCTTCAACATTATCATAGAGAAATGAAGAATTATGTTCACACAAAAGTCCATACATGAAATTTACAGCAGCTTTATTCATAATGTCCAAAAACTGCTAATAATCCAGATGTCCTTCAACAGCTAGCTGGTTAAAAAAACTGTGGTATACCCACATCCTGGACATTAGTAACAAAAGAAACAAACTATTGACACATGCAATACCTATATAGTAGGTGCATCCAGGTATTGCATGTGTCAATAAAAAACTGTATATTACATATAAAAAGTCAAATCCAAAGGTTGCACACGATAAGACTCCATTTTTAGGGCTGCACCTGCAGCATATGAAAGTTCCCAGGCTTAGGGTCGAAATCGGAGCTACAGCAATGCAGGATCTGAGCCACGTCTGAGACCTACACCACAGCTCACAGCAACACCAGATCCATGACTCAGTGACTGAGGCTAGGGACTGAACCTACATCCTCATGGATATAAGCTGGATTCATTTCTGCTGCGCCACAACAGGAACTCCTAAGACTTCATTTTCAAACAACATTTTTGAAGTGACCAAGTATAGAAATATAAAACAGATTAGTGATTGCCAGTCAGTATGGTTATAGAATGGCAATATGAGAGATCCTTGTGAAAATGAAAAATGTTCTGTATCTTGAATATATCAGTGCCAACATCTTTTCCTTTCCCCTGCACTTGCAGCATAGGAAAGTCCCCAGGCCAGGGACTGAATCTGAGCCACAGTTGCAATCAATGCTACAGCCATGGCAACGCTAGATCCTTTACCCACTGCACCAGGTTAGGGATCAAACCTGTGCCTCTGCAGCCACCCAAGCCACTGCTGTAGGACTCTTAACCCACTGCCACAGCAGGAACTCCAATGCCAACATCCTGACGTTATTATACTGCAGTATAGTTTACATGATACCACCATTAGGGGAAGCTGGGTAGAGTGCGTGATATCTCTATTTCTCACAACTGTAGATGAATCTGAAATTACCTCAAAATAAAAAGTTTAATTTAAAAATACTACATCTGCCTATCCTACTATTCTTCCACATCTCTTTTTCTAGAGACTAAAGGAGGATTGCCTGTTTTAAACCTTGGAGTGGGAGTTCCCATCGTGGCTCAGTGGTAAGCGCACCCGACTAGTATCCACTGAGGATACGGGTCTGATCCCTGGCCTCATTCAGTGGGTTAAGGAGTCTGCATTGCCATGAGCTGTGGTGTAGGTTGCAGATGTGGCTCGGATCCCGGGTCGCTGTGACTGTGGCATAGGCTGGCAGCTGCAGCTCCAATTTGATCCCTAGCCTGAGAATCTCCATATGCTGTGGGTGTGGCTCTAAAAAGAAAAAAAAAAAAAGCTTGGAGTGAAGTGGAGCAGGGGTGGAATGTGGGGTGGGGGTGTACTCTTGAGAATGTGTAATCAGACTGGCCCTCATGCTGATTTGCAGACCCAATTCACACTATCTGGGTGATATGAAAAACCAGAAGTTAAGAATTACTTTGAAAATGGCTCTAGAACAGTAGTACTCAAGGTACATGGCAGAAACAATAACGACTTTCTTTTGCAAGAAGCCATCTGTATCCTAAAGTTCAAATAATTTCCACAAAAATTATTCTCATAATTACAAGACAAATGAATAGCTCAAAATTATATTTTTAAAAACCCACTAAATACATAAGGAAAAGGGCACCATAAGCGAGAGTTAGCAAAGAATAAAAAGTAAATGACATATGTAAAAGTTTCAATATTGAAATTACCAGCCACACTATAAAAGATACAATGTTACAAGATACATTAAAAAAATACAAGATACATTAAAAAAATACAAGATACATTAAAAAAATACAAGATACATTAAAAAAAATACAAGATACATTAAAAAAAAAATACAAGATACATTAAAAAAAAAACCCTCTGAATTCATGAGTAGATGTTAGCAATTAGCAGGCTTTTAAAAGGACCAAACAGAATTCCTAGAAAATAATCTAATAATAAAAATCAAAATCACAAAAATTTTTGTTGTGTTTTCTTTAGTGCTGTACCTACGGCATATGTAAGTACCCAGGCTATGGGTGGAATCAGAGCTGCAGCAGCCAGCCTATGCCACAGCCACAGCAACACCAGATCTGAGCAACATCTGTGAACTACACCACAGCCCACGACAACACCAGATCCTCAACCTGCTGAGCAGGGCCAGGTATCCAATCAGTACCCTCATGGATACTAGTCAGGTTCATTACTGCTGAGCCACAACAGAAACTCCTGCAAATATGTATTTTTAAAGCACACACAGAGTAATAATAAAAACTGACCTGCTACTGGGCTGTATTATAAAGCCAGTCTCAACAAATTTCAAAATAATGGTATCATATAGAACATTTTCTTTAATTATCAATAAAAAGCAAATTAGAATATCAATAAATTAACTTACCATTTCAATTTACAAGTTTTACAAAGATAGGACCTTTCATGAGTGTTAAAACTCCCTACTGATCTGGCAATTTCACTTCTACACATGTAACCAAAAGAAGTGAAACTAAGAACACCAACAGATATATGCACACCCATGTTCATAACAGCATTACTCACTATAGCCAAAAGGTACAAGCAACCCAAGTTTCCATCAATAGATGAGTGGAAACAAATCACACACACACACACACACACACACGAATAGTATTAAGCCTTTAAAAAGACAATTCTGGGAGTTCCTGCTGTGGTGTAGCAGGTTAAGGATCTGGCATTGCATCTGCAGTGGCGTGAGTTCGATCCCTGACTCGACAGAGTGGCTTATGGTTCCAGAATTGCTGCAGCTGTGGCATAGATTGCAGCTGCAGCTCAGAGCTCAGATTTGATCCCTGTCCCAGGAACTTGCATATGCCATAGGTGCAACTGGGGAAAAAAAAAAAAAAGGCAATTCAGACACACACACACTACAGAATGGATAAACTTTGTGCCAAGAGAAGTAACACTGCCATAAAAGGACAGATACTGTATGTTTCAACTTACATGCAGTACCTAGAGAAGTCAAATTCATAGAGGCAGAAAGCAAAGTGATGGTTGGCAGAAACTGGGAAGGGGAAGGGAGCAGAGGAATGGAGATTTATTGTTAATGGGTGCAGTTTTGCAAGATAACTGTGGCTAAGATGATGGTATGAATAGCACAACCACTTCAATGTACTTATTACCTCTGAACTGTACACTAAAAAATGGTTGGTATTAAATTTTACTACGTATACTTTACCACAATTTTTTATAGTATAAAAATAAAAAGCTTAAGACCAAAACGTGTAGAAGCAGCAGAACTATCTGCAAACTGGGTTTCCAACGGTTCTGTGTTACAAACACAATATACCTAAGAACATACTATGAATACGTATAAATATATGTATAAGTATGAAATAAATTTCTATATTTTTCTTGTAAACCCCTCAAATTTTTTTTTTCTGTTTATTAAGGGCTTTCAAATGATTTCACCGTATATATGCATACATGCAGGGAGAAATAGATCTAGAAATAAAAGAAGATTTCACATTTATATAAGTGTCTATGCATATTTTCTAACTCCTTCCACTGAGAGGACTTAGAAATAGTAACATCCCTGTAGCAATAAACATATTTAGTACCCAGATCTTAGTTTCTGAATACCATTTTCCACAAAAAGGGTTCATAGGTCTTTGTAGAAATAGCTGATGTTAGTTTTTAGGGCTGGGAAAGTAGACGAAGTGTTTGGAATGTCCTACACTGCCAGAAAGTAAGGACATGCTCTAACAAAGGTAAAACATGTCAAGAGGACACAGGAACCAGTTGAAAAGGTTCTCACTGGCCAAATATCCAATAATTTAAACATCAAAATAACAGATGACTTATCCCATTTAAAAGTTAACATTTAAAAAAAATCTGATCATGAACTTTTTATTCAGCCAATTTTAAATACTGAATTTAGAAGTAGATGAGTATGGGATACCAATCAACACGGCAGAATAGAAGGACATGGAGCAGATCTCCTGCCACAAATACATCATAAGTACACCTATATGTGGAACAATTCTCACAGAATACCTACTGAACGCTAGTAGATCTCAGACAACCAAAATTACAAGAAAGATCACTAGGTAACCAGCCAAGACAAAAGGGGAAAAAAAGAATCTAGATAGGAAATGCACCCCTGGGTAGGAGTGGTGAAAGAGGAAAGGTTCCCTCGTCCTGCAAAGCCCCTTCATTGGCTGGGAGATTATCCGGGACAGAAAGGAAGCTTCAGAGACTCAGAGGAAAGTGCAACAGCTGATTTGCAGCAGGCAGTACAGAGAGAGACCAGCATAGACAGCCCCTGTCACCTCACTGCAATCCTTAGTCTGAGATGAACATTTGATGGTTTGCATGGCAGATGGGTGCTAAAACTCGGCCTTCAGAATACAGATACAGGGAGAGGACTGGGGTTGGCTGTGCAGACAGACAGTCTGAGGAGCTGGAGTGCAGTATGAGCCAAACCAGGGGATGTTTCCAGGGGCTTGCTCTGGAAACTTAGTGCCATAGCTAACAGATGTACAAAGGAGGAGTGGGGTCCCCACCACAGCAGTCTTACTCTAGGTATGCTCACAACAGGCATGGTTCCACCACTGAAGCCCAACTGCTAAGGGGCAAGAAGAGAGGGATAGGGCCCGCCACAGCAGTCTCTTCCTCAGCGTGCTCACAGGGGGCACCCTCCACCTCTGTGAATTCTTGGAGAGAGCCAACCACCAACAGGTTGCCCACACGTGGAGGCCAGGCTGAAATCAGAGCCGATCCCCAAGGGCCACACAATTTAGGAAGCAGACCTGAAATATGAGACCTATCCCTGTGGGTGCACAATCTGCAGATTTAAGCCATAGCCACCAGGGTCTTTGTAAACTCAGCACTTGCAGGACATCCAAGGGGACTGCGGGTACTACCGTGGCTGAAGTGGGTCCAGAGTTAGCAGTTGTGGGCTCTGTGGGAGTGTATACACAAAGGTGGGGCCTGGGTTTGGACTGTTTTCATAGCTTCCACAGCAGGTCCAGGTGCATAACTATTGCAGTCCTGGTACCAGAACTAAGGTGATCTGCACCTACAGATCTGCCCTGGTGGCTTTGTGAACATAGCACCTCAAGGACACCAGGGCTGGTTGACTGCATTCCCAGAGTTGAGCTGGGCCGAGGACAGTGCCAACAACACTATACTCTGTGAGCCTGCACAACAGGTAACAAGTGACACCACAGAGTGCACTCCCTGGTAGACAGCTCTGGAGGAGTAATTATTCAGTGTCTTCTCTTCTAGCAGGAATGCTCCAGTCCTGCCCACCTCACACCACCATGGTACAGAAATGGATGTGAGGGCTTTTACTACAACTGGAGAGTAGACTCTGGCCCCAACAGAGTTGTGACAACCAGAGCAGAAAAGAGGCCCCATGCATTATCTTGAGGATCTGGTCACCACAACACCAGTCACACCCCCTATCAAGGGGATAATGGACAGCATACAATTAAGAAAAATGCAGCAGGCATCTATACCAAAAACAGCTACCAAAAATATTAGACTCATGCAAGCTACACAGAGATGCTCCCACATAAAAGCAGCCCTCCAAGACCCGAGTCAATAATTGTTTCTCCTAAACTCCCAGAGTAAGAGAAACACAAGTAACATGAAGAAGCACAGGAACCACTCCCAATTAAAAGAGCAAGAGAATTCCCCAGAAGAACAATGCAGCAACCTCTCCAATCTAACAGACTCCTAGTTCAAAAAGGCAGTAATCTAAAGTACATGAGAAATTAAGAAAGGCACTAAAAACTATAAAGAGGAACCAAGAAAATTCAGAAAACTCATTCACTGAGATGAAGGCTGAGCTAAAGGCAATAAATAGCAAACTAAATAATGCAGGAGAATGAACAGTGATCTGGAAGACAAAATAATGGAAATTACCCAATCAGAACAGCAGAGAGAATTACAAATGAAAATTAAAAAAAAAAAATGAAAGCAATATACAAGACCCATGGGATAATATGAAACATGACAATCTACACACAATAAGAATTCCAGAGGAGAAGAAAACGAAAAGGGGATTGAAAAAATATTTGAAAAAATTATGGCTGAAAGCTTAGCTAACCTAAAGAAGGAAACATCCAGGTACAGAACAGAGCACAGAGGGTCCCAAATAAGATGACCCCAAACAGATCTACGCCAAGATTTATTATAATTACAATGATAAAAATTAAAGATAAAGAGAAGATTCTAAAGGCAGCAAGGTAAAAACAAAGAGTTAATTAAAAGGGAACCCCATAAGGCAATCAGCTGATTTCCCTACAGAAATGCTGGAGGTCATAAGGAAGTGGGAAGATATAGTCAAAGTCTTTGAAAGCGAAAAAAGTGCCACCCAGTATACTCTGGCCACAGTATTATCATTTAGAATAGAAGGAGAAAGAGTTTCTCAGACAAGCAAAAAAATAAAAGAATACAGCAATATTAAATCTATCCTAAAAGAAACAATAATAGGTCTACCCTAAATAGAAAAGAAGCAAGAATATATATGGAAGAGAAAAATCACAATTGGAAAGTAAATCACTTAAATGATACAGCACGCAGATTTAAAAAACCAAAACTTTTAGTGAAAGTGTGATAACCACTATGAACAGCAAAAGAATAAACATGAAAACGTAAAAGAAGACCTCAAAATCATAAAATATAGGGGAGAAGAGTAAGAAAGTGTTGTTTTGGGGTTTTGTTTTGTTTTTTTGAGAATGTATTTGAGACTGTATGACTACCAGTTCAAAACAAGTAGATATAGGAATGGATTAATATACTTGAATCACAAGGTAACCACAAATCAAAAACATATAATACATTCACAAAAAAATTAAAAAGAGGACACAAGCATAATATAAAAGTAAATCACCAAACCAAAGGAAAAACAACACAAATACAAAATCAACCAGAAAACAAGGTTTAAAGTGGCAATAAGTATATATCTATCAACAATTACCTTAAATGTCAGTGGACTAAATACACCAATAAAAAGATACAGTGCAGCAGATTGGATTAAGAGAGAGAGAGAGAGAAAGCAAGCGTACAATATGCTGCCTACATTAGACCCACTTTAGGGCAAAGGACACATACAGATTGAAAATGAGAGGATGGAAAAAGATATTTCATGCAAATGGAAAGGATAAGAAAAAGGGGTTATTTAGCAAGACTCGTATCAGACAAAACAGACCTTAAAACAAAGTTCATTATGAAAGACAGGAGTTCCCCTCGTGGTGTAGCAGAAACGGATCTGACTAGGAATCATGAGGTTGCGGGTTTGATCCCTACTCGCTGAGTGGGTTAAGGGTCCGGCATTGCTGTGAATTGTGGTATAGGCTGCAGACACAGCTCAGATCTAGTGTTGCTGTGGCTGTGGTGTAGGCCGGAAGCTACAGCTCCGATTAGACCCCTAGCCTGGGAACCTCCATATGCCGCAGTCACGGCTCTTTAAAAAAAAAAAAAAAGATAAATAAAAATTCTAGCAGACATAAAGGGAGAAACTGACAGGAATACAACAGCAGAAAATTTTAACATCCCACTCACATCAATGGAAAGATTTTCCAGAAAGAAAATCAATAAGCAAAAGAGATCCTAAATGATATACTAGAACAATTATGCTGAATTGATATTTTCAGGACATTACATCAAAAAAAGTACTTATTTTTATCAAGTGCACATGGAATATTCTCTAGGACTGACAACATACTAAGACACAAACAATCCTCAACAAATTTAAGAGGACAAATTATTTCAAGCATCTTTTCTGACCACTATGGCATGCCACAGAAATAGAAATGAGAAGAAAAAAAGATTACATGGAGGCTGAACAACATGCTATAAAAAAAACTAGTGGGTCAACAATGAAATGAAAGAGGAAATATAAAAATACTTTGAAACAAATGAAAATGAAAACACACCATACAAAATCTATGGGATGCAACAAAAGCAATTCTTAGAGGGATGCTGAGAACAATACAGGCCTTCCTCAAAAAACAAGAAAAATCTAACCTTCCATCTAGAAAAATTAGGGGGGAAACAATAAAACCTAAAGTCAGCAGAAGGAAGGAAATAATAAAGAACAGAAAGAAACAGAAAGAAAGTAAATAAATGAAATTGAGATTAAAGAAACAAACAAAACCAGTAAAACCAAGAGCTGATTCTTTGAAAGAGTAAACAAAACTGACAAACTTCTGGTCAGGCTCACCAAAAGAAAAAGATCAAGAACCCAAACAATGTAAAAAATGGAAAAGGAGAAATCTCAACTGATACTGCAGAACTATATAAAAAAAAAAAAATACAAGTAGGTTGCAGACAAGTCTCAGATCTGACGTTGCTGTGGCTGTGGCATAGGCCAGCCAGCTACACCTCCAATCCGACCCCTAGCCTGGGAACCTCCATATGCTGCAGGTGTGGCCCTAAAATGCAAAAAAAAAAAAAAAAAAAATTTTAAAACTAAACTTCGCCCCCCAAAATTAAATACTTAGGAACAAACCTGGCTTAAGGTAGTGAAAAACTTATACGCTGAGAACTATAAAACATTAATCAAAGAAATTAAGGAACATTCAAAATGAAAAGATATCCCATGCCCAGGGATGGGAAGAATTAATATAGGTAAAACAGCCATATTACCCAAAGCAATCTACAGATTTAATGTGATCTCTATCAATTTACCCATGACATTTTCCACAGAATTAGAACAAAGAATCCAAAAACTTAGATGGATCCACAAAACACCCAGAATTTTCCAAAGCAATCCTGAGGGAAAAAAAACAAGTGGGAGGCATAATTCTCCCAGACTTCAGACAATATTACAGAGCTACAGTAATCAAGACAATGTGGTACTGGTACAAAAACAGATAGACAGGCAGACAGACAGACCAATGGAACAGAACAGAGAGCCCAGAAATAAACCCAGACACCTATGCTCAATTCACGTTCAACAAAGGAGGCAGGAATAGAAAAATAAGAAAAAGACAGTCTCTTCAACGGGTGGTGCTAGAAAAACTGGACAGCTGCATGTAAATCAATGAAACTACAACACATCCTCACACCATTAACAAAAATAAACTCAAAATGGCTTAAAGACGTAAACATTAAGACACCATCAAACTCCTAGAAAAGAACATAGGTAAAACATTCTCCGACATCGACCACAATAAGTATTATTTTAGATCAGTCACCCATGGCAACAGGAATATAAACAAATAAACCAATGAAGGAGTTCCAGCTGTGGCACAAAGGGGTAACTTGGGAGCACTAAGGCTCAGGTTCGATCCCTAACCTGGCACAGTGGGTTAGGGACTGATGTTGCCACAACTGCAGCTTAGGTCTCAGCTGCAGCTCGGATCTGATCCCTGACCTGGGAACTCCATATGCTGCAGTGCAGCCAAAAAAGAAAACAATGGGACCTAAACAAACTTACAAGCTTTTGCACAGCAAAGAAAACCTTAAAAAAACCCAAAAAGATAACCTACAGAATGGGGGGAAAATAGCTGCAAATGATGCAACCAACAAGGGCTTACTTTTCAAAACATACAAACAACTCATACAAATCAAGAGAAAATATCAAACAACCCAATTTTAAAGTGGGCAGAAGACCTATTTAAACATTTCTCTAAAGAAGACATACAGGTAGGCAATAGGCACATGAAAGATGCATAGCATCATTATTGGAGAAATGCAAATCAAAACTACAATGAGGTACCATCTCACACAGGCCAGAATGGTTATCATTAAGTCTACACATAACAAATACTAGAGAGGATGTAGAGAAACGGGGACCCTCCTACACTGTTGGTGGGACTGTAAATTGGTACAACCACTACAGAAAACAGAATGGAGGCTCCTCAGAAAACTAATCCAGCAATCTCACTCCTGAGCATATATATCCAGACAAAGCTTGCACTGAAAAAGAAACATATGTCCCTACGTTCACTGCAGTACTATTCACAACAGCCATGACACAGGAACAATCTACATGTCCACTGGCAGATGAATAGACTAAAAGATGTGGTACATATACACAATGGAATACAACTCAGCCATAAAAAAGAACAAAATAATGTCATTTACAGCAACATGGATGGAACTAGAGATTCTCAAAACTAAGTGAAGTCAGAAAGAGAAAGACAAATACCATGTGATATCACTTATATGTGGAATCTAAAATATAGCACAGATGAACCTATCTATAGAAGAGAAACAGAATCAAAGACATGGAGAACAGACTTGTGGATGTCGGGGGAGGGAGCGGGATGGAATGGGAGTTTGCAGTTAGTACATGTGAACTATTACATTTAGAATGGATAAGCAATGAGGTCCTGCTGTATAGCACAGGTAACTATAACCAATCACTTGTTATAGAACATGATAAAAGATATGAGAAAAAGAGTGTGTGTGTGTGTGTGTGTGTGTGCACGTATGTAACTGGATCACTTTCTATACAGCAGAAATTGACAGAACATTGTAAATCAATTGATATTAAAAAAACTGAAAGGGAGAGGATGGATGAAAATAGTCCATGCAAATGGGAATCAAAAGAAAGCTGGAGTAGCAATACTCATATCAGACAAACTAGACCTTAAAATGATGAATATTTTAAAAGACAAGGAAGGACATTACATAATAATCAAAGGATCAATCCAAGAAGAAGATATAACAATTTTAAATATTTATGCACCCAACACAGTATCACAATATATAAGGCAACTTATACTAACAACCTTTAAAGGAGAAATTGACAATAACACAATAATAGTGAGGGACTTTTTAACACCCCACTTACAGCAATGGACAGATTATCCAGAAAGAAAATCAATAAGGAAACACAGGCCCTGAATGAAGCATTAGACCAGATGGACTTAACAGATATTTATAGGACATTCCATCCAAAAGCTACAGAATACACACTCTTCTCAAGTACACATGGAACACTGTCTAAGATCACATCCTGGGCTACAAATCAAGCCTCAGTAACTTTAAGAAAATTGAAAATCATATCAGACAAAATAGACCTTAAAATGAAGAATATTTTAAGAGCAATCAACAAGGAAGAAACTGTGAAAAACACAAAACACGTGGAGACTAAACAACATGATACTAAACAACCAATGGATCACTGAAGAAATCAAAGAGGAAATTAAAAAATACCTAGAAGCAAATGACAACAAAGATAAGACACTCCAAGACCTATGGGATGCAGCAAAAGCAGTTCTAAGAGGGTAGTTTATAACAATACAAGCCTACCTCAGGAAACAAGAAAAAGCTCAAATAAACAACCTAACTTTACATCTAAAACAGCTAGAGAGAGAAGAACAGACAAGACCTAAAGTTAGTAGAAGGAAAGAAATCATAAAGAACAGAGCACAAATCAATGAAATAGAAATGAAGAAAATCATAGGAAAAAAGCTGGTTCTTTGAAAAGATCAACAAAATTGATAAATACTTAGCCATACTTATCAAGAAAAAAGAGAGAAGACTCAAATCAATAAAAATGAAAAAGGAGAACAACAGACATCATGGAAATACAAAGGATCATAACAGACTACTATGTGCAAATATATGGCAATGAAATGGAAAGCCTAGAAGAAATGTACAAACTCTTAGAAAAGCACATCTTTCAACACTAAACCAAGATGAAATAGAAAAGATGAAGGGACCAATCACAAGTACTGAAATTGAAACTATGATTAAAAAACTTCCAACAAACAGAAGTCCAGGACCAGATGGCTTCACAAGGCGAGGTCTATCAAACATTTAGAGAAGAGCTAACACCTATCCCCCTGAAACTATTCCAAAAAATTGCAGAGGAAGGAATACTCCCAAACTCATTCTATGAGGCCACCATCACCCTGATAGCAAAACCAGACAAAGATACCACAAAAAAAGAAAATTACAGGCCAATTTCACTGATGAACATAGATGCAAAAATCCTCAACAAAATACTAGCAAACCAAATCCAACAGTACACTGAAAGGACTGTGCACCATGATCAAGTAGGATTTATCCCAGGGATGCAGGGATTCTTCAATATCCACAAATCAATCAGTGTGATACACCACCTTAGCAAACTTAAGAATAAAAACCATATGATCCTCTCAATCAATGCAGAAAAAGCCTTTGACAAAATCCAACACCCATCTCTGATAAAAACCCTTCAGAAAGTGGGCATAGAGGGAACCTACCTCAACATAATAAAGGCCATCTATGACAAACCCAGAGCCCACATCATTCTCAATGGTGAAAAGCTGAAAGAGTTCCCGCTGAGATCAGAAACAAGACAAGTACGTCCACTCTCGCCACTATTATTCAACATAGTTTTTGAAGTCCTAGCCACAGAAATCAGAGAAATAAAAGAAATAAAGGAATCCAAAGTGGAAAGGAAGAAGTAAAACTATCACTATTTGCAGATGACGTGATACTATACCTAGAGAATCCTAAAGACTTTACCAGAAAACTGTTAGAGATCATCAATGAATTTGGCAAAGTCGCAGGATACAAAATTAATACACAGAAATCAACTGCATTTCTATACACTAACAAAGAAAGATCAGAAGGAGAAATTAGGGAAGCAATCCCATTTACCATCGCATCAAAAGAATCAAATACTTAGGAATAAACCTGTCTAAAGAGACAAAAGACCTGTACTCTGAAAATTATAAGGCACTGATGAAAGAAATCAAGGATGACTTAACAGGTGGAAAGACATACCATGCTCTTGGATTGGAAGAGTCAATATTATCAGAATGACTATACTACCCAAGGCAATCTACAGATTCAATGCAATCCCTCTCAAATTACCAAGGACATTTTTCACAGAACTAGAACAAAATAGTTTAAAAGTTTGTTTGGAAGCACAAAAGACCCAGAATAGCCAAAGACATCCTGAGAAAGAAAAATGGAGTTGGAGGAATCAGGCTCCCTGACTTCAGACTATATTACAAAGCTATAGTCATCAAAACCATATGGTACTAGCACAAGCACAGAAATACAGATCAGAGGAACAGGATAGAAAGCCCAGAATTAAACCCACGCACCAAAAGTCAACTAATCTATGACAAAGGAGGTATGAATATACAATGGAGAAAAGAAAGCATGTTCAATAAGTGGTGGTGGGAAAACTGGACAGCCACATGTAAAAGAATGAAATTGGAACACTTCCTAACACCATACACAAAAATAAACTCAAAGTGGATTAAAGACCTAGATATAAGACCAGATACTATAAAACTCTTAGAGGAAAACACTCTGACATAAACGCCTGCAACATCTTCTCAGATCCACCTCTTAGAGTAATGACAATAAAAATAAAAATACACAAATGGGACTTAATTAAACTTAAAAGTTTCTGCACCAGCAAAGGAAACCCTAAACAAAACGAAAAGACAATCCGCAAAATGGGAGAAAATATTTGCAAGTGAAGACACTGACAAGGAATTAATCTCCAAAATTTATGAACACCTTCCGCAGCTCAATACCAAAAAAACAAATAAAACTCATCAAAAAATGGGCAGAAGAGCTAAACAAACAGTTCTCCAAAGAAGACATACAGATGGCCAAAAAACACATGAAAAGTTGTTCAACATCACTCATTATTAGAGAAATGCAAATCAAAACCACTATGAGGTACCTCCTTACACCAGCCAAAATGGCCATCATCAAAAAGTCTACAAACAATAAGTGCTGG
Organism: Catagonus wagneri; assembly: GCA_004024745.2. Taxonomy (NCBI): domain Eukaryota; kingdom Metazoa; phylum Chordata; class Mammalia; order Artiodactyla; family Tayassuidae; genus Catagonus; species Catagonus wagneri. Next base: position 34,581,832 of record PVHT021183666.1, read on the forward strand.
ACAGGGTGTGAAGAAAAAGGATCCCTATTACACTGTTGGTGGGAATGTAAATTGGTGCAACCACTGTGGAAAACAGTACAGAGATTCCTCAGAAAAGTAAAAATAGAATTACCGTTTGATCCAGCAATCCCAATCCTGGACATCTTTCTAGAGGAAACAATGACTTGAAAAGACACATGTACTCCAGTGTTCATTGCAGCACTATATGCAATAGCCAAGACATGGAAACAACCTAAATGTCCACTGACAGAGGAGTGAAAAAAGAAGATGTGGTACATATACATAATGGAATATTACTCAGCCATTAAAAGGAAAGACATAACTGCATTTGCAGCAACATGGATGGACCTAGAAATTATCATGCGAAGTGAAGTCAGTCAGACAATGAAACACCAACATCAAATGCTATTACTTACATGTGGAATCTAAAAAAAGGACAAAATGGGAGTTCCCGTTGTGGCACAGTGGTTAACGAATCCGACTAGGAACCATGAGGTTGCGGGTTCGATCCCTGCCCTTGCTCAGTGGGTTAACGATCCAGCGTTGCCGTGAGCTGTGGTGTAGGCTGCAGACGCGGCTCGGATCCTGCGTTGCTGTGGCTGCGGCGCAGGCCAGTGGCCACAGCTCCAATTAGACCCCTAGCCTGGGAACCTCCACATGCCGCAGGTGCAGCCATAAAATGACAAAAGGCAAAAAAAATAAAAATAAAAAATAAAATAAAAAAAGGACAAAATGAACTTCATTGCAGAACAGATACTGACTCACAGACTTTGAAAAACTTATGGTTTCCAAATGAGACAGGTTGGGAGGTGGGGGGATGCACTGAGGGTTTGGGATGGAAATGCTATAAAATCTGGTTGTGACGATTGTTGTACAACTATAAATGCAACAAAATTCATTGAGTAATTAAAAAAATTTTGGAGTTCCCTTCGTGGCTCAGTGGTTAACGAATCCGACTAAGAACCATGAGGTTGCGGGTTCAATCCCTGGCCTTGCTCAGTGGGTTAAGGATCCGGCGTTGCCGTGAGCTGTGGTGTAGGTTGCAGACGTGGCTCGGATCCCGCGTTGCTGTGGCTGTGGTGAAGGCCGGCAGCTACAGCTCCTGTTAGACCCCTAGCCTGGGAACCTCCATATGCCGCGGGTGCAGCTCTACATAAAGGCAAAAAGACAAAAAAAATAAATAAAAATAAAAAAAATTTAATTAAAATTTAAAATTGCATCCAAAAAATAAAATACTTTTGAACAAACTTGACCAAGGAGGTGAAAGACATATGCTGAGGATGTAAAACATACGTAAAGGAAACTAAAGATGACTCAAAAAATGGAAAGATATCCCATGCTCGTGGATTAGAAGAATCAATATTGTTAAAATGACCACACTACCCAAATAATCTACAGATTTCATGAAATTTCTATCAAACTATGCATGACATTTTTTTTTTCACAGAACTAGAACAAATAATCCTAAAATTTACATGGAACCATAAAAGACATAGAATTGCCAAAGCAACCTGAAGAAAAAGAACAACGCTGGAGGTATACCCCTCAGACTTCAGACAATACTACAAAGCTACAGTAATCAAAACAGTGGGGTACTGGCACAAAACAGATATATGAATCAATGGAACAGAACAGAGAGCCCAAAAATAAACTCAAACAACTATAGTCAATTAGTCTTGGACAAAGGAGGCAAAAACATACAATTAAGAGTCCCTTCAGCAATTGATGCTGGGAAAGCTAGACAGCTGCACGTAAATCAATAAAGTTAGAACATACCTTTACACCATAAACAAAAATAAATCCAAAGTGGCTTAAAAATTTAAATATAAGACATGACACCATAAAAACTCTTAGAAGAGAGAACAAAGGCAAACATTCTCTGACATAAATTGTACCAACATTTTCTTAGGTCAATCTCCCAAAACGATAGAAATAAAAGCAAAAATAAACAAATGGGACCAAATCAAATTTACAAGCTTTTGCACAGTAAAGGAAACCACAGGCAAAACTAAAAAACCTACAGAATGGGAGCAAAATAGCTGCAAACGATGGGCTTAATTTCCAAAATACATAAACAGCTCATACAACTCAACAACAAAAAACAAACAACCCATACAAATGATCTTATCTGCAGAACAGATATAGATTCACAGATTTTGAAAACAAATTTATGGTTACCAAAGGGGATAGGTGCAGAAGAGATGGACTGGGGGCTTTGGGATTAGCATATGCACAACGCAGTATATGGAATGACTGGCCAGTGGGGACCTGCTGCATTGCACAGAGAACTCTACCCAATATTCTATAACACTGAATACAAATTCTATAGTAAACTAATTTGCAAAAATTAACGGGTACTTGTTTAATATATCATAAATGGATTTTCTGAACTTAAAAATAATATAAAATACAACATCAATTGCCTGTCAACATATGACATGTGTTTCTGAAATCTTTTAAAAATATACTTTCATACCTGCCTTTGTGCTCTAGTATTAGTGTCTCTCAGATCCCTGCATTCCTTTTCTTTATACCCATAAAACAAGCTCCCAGAACACCCACAATATAATTAGAAAACTAAATATATAAAACTCTTTGAAAACTATGTAGTATTTTTCCCATAAAAAATTACATCAAATACTAATTCAATTAGTAGAAAAGTAATGATGTAAAGTTTCAGGGCTTTAAAAGAGTAGTTTACAATCTATTCAGCTAAGATCAACATACTTGACAGTTAAGATCCTACCATACAGACCACTCATCACACATAACACAGAATTACAATACGTACTTAAAGATGGATAGACCTTCTGACATCAGATCAAGCTCCTTATTTTACAAGTGAGTAAAATGAAATTCAGAACCTGAAGTGACTTACTTGCCTAAGGTGACATATAACAGCAGATTTCCTAATGAATACAGACTTTCCTGATGACTTTATAATGCTGAAATATTTGTCATTAAAATTATCATGAGGAGTTACTGGATGGCACAGTGGGCTAAGAATCCAGCGTTGTTACTACTGTGGCTTGGGTTCAGTTCCTGGCCTGAGAACTGCTACATGCAGTGGATGGAGCCAAAAAAATTATAATGATACCATTTTTCTTCTCATCTCTCTATCCTAAAATTATTCCCACTTTTGCCATACCTTTTTTTTTTTTTTTAAGGCTTTTAGGGGCTGCACCTGAGGCATACGGAAGTTCCCGGGCAATGGGTCAAATTGGAGCTGCAGCTGCTGGCCTACACCCCAGCCACAGTAATGCATGATCCAAGTCACATCTGCGACCTACGCCACAGCTCACTGCAATGCAGATCCTTAACCCACTGAGCAGGCCAGGGGTCAAAACCACATCCCCATGGATATTAGCTGGGTTCGTTACTGCTGAGCCATGATTGGAACTACCATTGCCATACTCCTTTAACAGTTGTTCTACTACTGGTAATGGTTAACCCACTAATGCTTAAGTATCTAAACTTAGAAACTAAACAAACTACTCTCAGGAGAGGATATAATATGCCCTCTACTATTCCTGTTATCTTTATTTTGGATTACAGCTGAACTTTCTTCTGTGAGTAGGCTGTTGTTGACAAGCAGTGACTCAGCTTATAATACAACTGACTTGTTTACAAGGCTTGAATGTTCTACTGCACTATTACTAAATCAAAGAAGCATGTTTATACTCTGCTACCATGCTTTTTATTCAGAAGCATGGATAATAATTTTATAATAACCTGAACATGAAATTATACAACTGAAAAAAAAATGTTAAGGTTATTTAAAACTAAAGACTGCTTATTTCCTATAGGGCTAGACTATAGTGTAAAGAGCATTGTAAAGACCAATGTAGTCTAAACAGCAATGTAGTGCAGAGGCAAATGATCTAGGCTAGAACCCTCAGGTCAAGATGGCTACTTTTCTTTTAGATGTGTAATCCTATACAAGTCACTTATCCCTGACTCTCAGGGTCCACAAAGAGCTTTTCTGAAGATCAAAAGAGAATATCTTGAAAATGCTCTATAAATTAAAAAATATTAATAAAATAATATAATATCATATAAAAGGTATTATCACAGTACTATCAGTTACCATCCTTATTAACAGACTTCAGAAATATATAATTGTCAACTATAATAAAATTTCTATTATAACTTATTTAAAATTCAAAAGGTGATCTTTCTTGGGTAATAGAGATTTCATCAGATAAGAAAAATCTGCAAAGATCTTTTGTTTTCCGATGGCATGGCTTTCTTCTAAAATTTAAAAACCTACTGCTAAAAATGTATGCAATTTAGAGACAAATCTTGTACCTTATCTGGTCCAACTCCCTCATTTCAGAGATGAAATAAGAAAGGGGAAAAATAAAAAGGTCCAGAAAAGTTAAGTAACTAATAAGGCAAAGTCAAACCAATGAGTTTTCTCATTTCCAAGTCATTATCTTTTCCACCAGACAGCTACTATATGGACCCCTTTCTCAAAGAACCTATCAAAACTACTCTTTAACACAACAATCAGTTTTCTCTCTGTAAATCATAAACTCCTTCAGAACAGGTACTCTTCTCTCTCTCTCCTATAAGCACTAGCAAAACTTTAAACACGTAATACTCAAATATGAGTTTTTAAAATCAGGCTTTAAGGGAATTCCCATAGCGGCTCAGCAGTAACAAACCTGACTAGGATCCATGAGGATGCAGCTTTGATCCCTGACCCTGCTCAGTGGGTTAAGGATCCAGCACCGCTGTGAGCTGTGGTTAGATCACAGACTCAGCTTGTATCTGGCGTTGCTGTGGCTGTGGTGCAGGCTGGTAGCTGCAGCTGCAATGTGATCCCTTGCCTAGGAACTTCCATATGCCACGGATGTGGCCCTAAAAAGCAAAAAATAAAAATAAAAAATTAATAAAACAAAATCAAGCTTTAATAAAAAAAAATCTCAAGCACATGAAAAGATACTCTACATCATCAGTCATTAAGAAATGCAAATTAGGGAACTTCTGTTGTGGAAACGAAACCTACTAGTATCCACGATAATGCAGATTTGATCCCTGGCCTTGCTCAGTGTGTCTGGGATCCGGCACTGCTGAGACCTATGGTATATAGCTCACAGATGCGGCCCTGATTCTGAATTGCTGTGGCTGTGACATAGGCTGGTAGCTGTAGCTCTGATTTGACCCCTAGCCTGGGAACTTCCATATGCTGTACATATGGCCCTAAAAAGAAAAACAAACAAGCAAAGAAACAAACAAACAAAAAAAAACCACTAAGCTGAAAACAAATTGATATTGACTAGTACCGACAAGGAGGCAGAGCAACTAGAATGCTCACACTGCTGAAAGGAATACAAAATGGTACAGCCATTTCAGAAGAGTTCGGCAGTTTCTTACCAAGTTAAACATGCACTGTCAGCTGTCTCCATATGGAGCTGAAGCTGAAGCTCCATATGAATATGAATCACATGAATATGATCTGCAGCTTCATTTGACCCCTAGCCTGACAACTGCGATATGCCATAGGTGCAGCCCTAAAAAAGGGGGAGAAAATGCTACATACTATATGAACTCCAGTTACACAAGGAAAAAGCAAAATATGAGGGTAGAAAACAGATCAGTGGTTGCAGGGCCTTGAAGTGCGGGATGAGGTTGGTTACAAGGGGCCTGAGAAAACTTTAAGATGATGGAGATATTCTGTATCTTTTTGTTTGTTTGGTTTTTTTGCCATGCCCAAGGCCATGTGTAAGTTCTCAGGGGAGGGATCAAACCTATGTTACAGAAGTGACCCAAACCACAGCACAGACAAAGCCAGATCCTTAACTGCTAGGCCACCAGGGAACTCAGATATTCTGTATCTTGATTGTGGTAGTAGTTATACAACTGTATAAGTGTGTAAAAATTCATAAAACTCTATTCCTTAAAGGGGCAAACTTTACTGTATCTAAACTATACCTCAGTAAATTTGACTTTTTCAAAAAATCTCATTCTAGGAGATCCTGTCAAGGTGCAGTGGTTAACGAATCCGACTAGGAACAATGACGTTGTGGGTTCGATCCCAGGCCTTGCTCAGTGGGTTAATGATCCGGCGCTGCCATGAGCCATGATGTAGGTGGCAGGTGCGGCTCAGGTCTGGAGTTGCTGTGGCATAGGCAGCTACAGCTCCAATTGGACCCCTAGCCTGGGAACCTCCATATGCCCCGTGTGCAGCCCTGAAAAGCAAAAAAAAAAAAAAAAATCTCATTCTAGCTCTTCTGCTATCTGAGACATTAAGAAAGCTATGAAGCTTTTACTGCCTTTACGTTTTCTTCACCTAAAAAGGGGCTGTAATACCTACTACCCTTCCTGCCAGTGTTAAATAATAATTTTAAATTGATATTTGCTGCATGTCTATTTTTCTTAGAACTCTTAAAATCATATTGTGTTATATTAATGGTAAATAATATAATAATAAATATCTCAAGACATGTGAATTTAAAATGTCATAATTAAAGCAATACTTAAGTGTCTTTTTTTTTTTTTTGGTCGTTTTTAGGGCCGCACCCATGGCATATGGAGGTTCCCAGGCTAGGGGTCTACCAGGAGCTACAGGTGCCGTCCTACACCACAGCCACAGCAATGCCAAATCTAAGCCGCACTGCAACCTACACCACAGCTCACGGCAACGCCGGATCGTTAACGCACTGAGCAAGGCCAGGGATCGAACCCGCAACCTCATGGTTCCTAGTCGGATTAGTTTCCGCTGCACCACGACAGGAACTCCCTTAAGTGTCTTTTAATAAGAGACTTCATCATTAGTTATCTAATTTTCCAATTCCCTTTCATTACCACAAAGTACTAGAAATAAAGTAATAAATTACATGACTTAGTATTAACTTAAAATTAAAGGCAACAAAATTATCTAAACATATAAAAGTTTATATCTATAAAACATATATTTATTATACAGATATTTCACATGGAAGAAATGTATATGAAATCATAAATAGTTTATGTGTATTTACTAAAGCAATACATATCTTTTACCAGATAAGTCATACAAAAATTATGGTTTCTAATGCAACCTGGAACTGGGGTTGTACTCAAGAGCTCCTCTTGGTTAAATATTAAAAGTCAACTTTATTTGTGGAGCATTGGGGAAATCCTTTGGAGGATTTCATTAATCCTCTAATTAAAAACATTCCTTGTGGTATTCTCAGCTGCTGCCACTGCTGCTGTAGCCACCACCGGGGTCATCACTCTAGCACTAGTGCCCTCATTCTAGCCTGCTGAGCTGCCCAAAGGAAGGGGGGTATACAAGGAGTTCTCTATACTATATGGCTCCTACCAAGACAAATGCCTGTAAATAGCCAATGGTAAAGCACTCAATAAAACAGACAGCTACAAAAGTCACTCCTAAGAATGTGCCTTATGCTGGAAAGGTAAAGAAACCACAATGTTACAAGCCTTGTACTGTGGCTGTCCTTTCCTGAAAATCAGAAATACACTGAACTTCTCACTTGCAAACTTCCCTTGTAACATCAAGTGTGAGAAATTGTTCAGGACTCCAAACCAGATCTACACTACCAAAGTGCAGTTACTGGCGCTTTTCTGGAGGCAAATGATGTCTATTCAGTTAGCCTATTTGAAGATAGCTATCCGTGTGTTACCCATATCAAATATGCAACATTATGCCAAAGGATATCCTGCTAGCATAACTCGTATGGGGATAATGTGCTTAGGATGCATTATGATGACAAACATTCCAATCTTTAAAAGTACCTAATTATATGACTGCGAATGAAAAAAAAAGCAGGTGAGAGAAAAGGGTTTTATAGCAAACTCCCCCTTGCCCCATTTTCATTTGTGTGTAAACTTTTAATATTAATGCAAGGACATAAAACATTCATGCAAGTGAACACTTTCAGTGAACAAGTTTCAGCAATTAAAATTACTTTGTAACAAAACATAAACAAATCTGTTAACTTTTTCTGCCAAAAAAAAAAAATTTGTCCCCTAATGTCTAAACAATAAAAACCTCAACTTTTAGGGATACAAAGCCTTTAGATTTCTGAGACACAATCTGCCAAAACTCTCATGCATCCACCCCCAACCCTTGTCACTTCTAAAAATGCTGGGGTTAAGAACACAGTGGGTTAAGAACCTGACTGCAGCAGGGACACAGGTTTGATCCCCAACCTGGCACAGTGTTAAAGGATCCAGTGTTGCCACATCTGCAGTGTAAGCCACGGCTGTGGCTCAGATTCAGTCCTTGGCCACGGAATTTCCATATGCTATGGGTGCGGCCATAACTAAAATAAAATAAGATTTAAAAAGATAAAGTGCATTTCAGACTTTTGTGTTTTAAGTGCTATTTCTCCTAACTTAAAAGCTCTTAGCTCCCTCTTTACCTGACAGTCAAGTCACCCTTTGTGACCTAATTCAAGTATTACATTCTCACAAAACCCCTCAGATAGAGCGGGTAGATCCCTCCTCTTTGGTTCCACACTTTATTTCCACATTACACATTTGTCTCATTATAAATTTTTGTCTCCCAGACTAGACTAGACTAGCATCTAGAACTAGGTCAGATTCTTTATTCATCTTTGACCCTCTGGTTCTTGGCAGCTACTAACTCAATGCTTAACTGAATGAATTCTGCAGCATCAGGAAATCTACATTAAGAAAAATTCAGGAGTTCCCGTCATGGCTCAGCAGTTAATGAACCCAACTAGTATCCATGAGGACGCAGGTTTGATCCCTGGGCTCGATCAGTGGGTTAAGGATCTGGCGTTGCCGTGAGCTCTGGTGTAGGTCGCAGACGCAGCTTGGATCGAGCATTGCTGTGGATGTGGTGTAGGCCGGAAGCTACAGCTCCGATTAGACCCCTAGCCTGGGAACCTGCATATGCCGCAGGTGCAGCACCAAAAAGACAAAAAAAAAAAAAAAGCAACTATATTTATAATAAATTAAAAATAGGTAATAATCACTTGAAACAAAAAAGGTATTTATAGTTAAACTGCAATGCTTTGGTTATACTAGAAAATTTCACTTAGGTGATAAATGAGGTTTATGGTTGTCCTAAAGCTAAACCAAAAGTACTGGACTCAATGTATAAGGAAAGATTTATATTCCAAATCCTTTTAATCTTTTTTTCTTATTTATCTATTTATTTATTTGTTGGTCACACCCATGGCATGGGGAAGTTCCCGGGCCAAGGACTGAACCTACAACATAGCAGCAACCCAAGCCACAGCAGTGATATAAGATCCTTAATACACTAAGCCACCAGGGAACTCCCCAGATCTTTTTTCTTAATTATGTCACTTAGCCCTTAATTTTTCGCTACTGTAAAGTCACTATATTTATGCTAATATTTGAGTGATTCTGCAAGTCTTATAGCAGTCAAATACATAGCAAAAATCTAAAGCACTGTCAGTAATACAGCTGACAAAGACAGACATGTTAATTGTTTCTTCTATCTATGTCAACTGGTTATATTCCAGGGTTCTAGAAAATCAGAACTATCAAACACATAAAGTTCTCCCAGAAACAAGCTATTCTTAACATGGATCCTGCTTTAAAATAACATTCACGGGGTTCCTTTCGTGGTGCAGCAGAAACGAATACAACTAGGAACCATGAGATTGTGGGTTCAATCCCTGGCCTCGCTCAGTGGGTTAACGATCTGGCGTTGCTGTGAGCTCTGGTGTAGGTTGCAGACGCGGCTCAGATCTGGCATTGCTGTGGCTCTGGCATAGGCTGGCAGCTATAGCTCCAAATAGACTCCTAGCCTGGGAACCTCCATATGCCACCGGTGCGGCCCTAAAAGGACAAAAGACAAAAAAATAAAAAATAAAATAAAATAACATTTCACACTGAATCTTATAAACAAGTAACCTGCTAATCTATTAAGTTATTTTGACAAATTTCTACATAAACTGATATTCCTCAGGATCTCATTAGACTCAAACTTTTTTAACATTTGTACTTTGTTACATGTTTCAATTATCAAAAAGCAATAAGAATAGGTCTTGTTTTTGTTGTTTTTTTTTGCTTTTTTTTGCTTTTTAGGGCCGTGCCCAAGGCATATGGAATTTCCCAGGCTAGAGGTCGAATCGAAGCTACACCTGCTGGCCTATGCCACAGCCACAGCAACTCGGGATCTGAGCAAAGTCTGCGACCTACACCACAGCTCATGGCAACGCTGGATCCCCGACCCACTGAGCAAGGCCAGGGACTGAACCCGCATCTTCATGGATGCTAGTCAGATTTGCTTCCGCTGACTCACAACAGGAACTCCTAGGTCTTGTTTGATGATATAAATGAAACTATCAAATCTAACAATCATTTAGGATTTATACTGACAAGTCAGATCAGGTCTACAATTTCAAATGACCAAGCATATTTAATAACTAAAATATGACTTTATTTTTAATCAGTAAATACTTACTGGGCAACAACACGTTGTGCTGGCCCCTAGGGAGAATACAGAATGAAGGGAATAAAAGTAATAAAGATAGTAACATTTATTATGATAGCTATCATTTAAAGAGTGCTTATTAACTGAAAGGCATTTTATATGTATTAACTCATTTAATGTTTCCAACAACCCTAGAAGGTAGTTGCTAGTGTCCTCATTTAACTTAGGTATTGGGAGCTTAAATAACTTGCCCAAAATCACAAACCTGGTATTTGAACCCAGGCACTGGGTATTCTGACTTTGAAGAGCTTCCAACCTAATAAATGCATTAACACAAAGAGTAAAGGTATTAGCTTATAATAAAGGGGTATAATTTTTCAAATGCCAAAAGATACAGTGTTACAGGATTTCAGGGTTAGAAAAACGCTAGCAGGTTGAAAGAGGAGAATCAGGAAAGGTTTCTTACAGTAGTAAGAAGGGCTAGATTTTGCTGGTAGGGTAGGGTTTTAAAAGCTTGTTTTTAAAAAACAAAAATTCAAGACATATACCTCAGTCACTTTCATAAGAACAACAATCTCTCAACAGTGGGTTGCGGCAACAGTTTTATGTCAATGGAAATGTTCATACCCGTGGCTACTTTAGGTATGCTTAGTTCAGTTTAGTTCCATTAAGCAAAAGACTAGGACAATTAACTACTATTGCTCCTGCACCTAGAGACAAAGTAAAGAGAACTATGCTATGCGGTAGGGCAGAGAGAAGACATCTGTTTACTCACACCACACCTATATCCATCCCTTCTTTCATCACACCCATAGAAAACCAGGCTCAGGAAAAATACACGTTCTTTAAGAATCTTGATGTGATAGATCACGTCATTTTTGTCAATCATTTGCCATCATTGCCAATCACAATCATTTTGCCAAAGACTTTTTTACACTGGAGAATGTACAAAATCAGATTTTAAGCAGCACACCTGGACACTTAAAAAAAATCTGTGTAGGAGTTCCTATTATGGCGCAGCATAAACGAATCCAGCTATTATCCATGAGGATGCGGGTTTGAACCTGGCCTCACTCAGTGGGTTAAGGATCCAGCGTTGCCACGACATGTGGTGTAGGTTGCAGATGTGGCTCAGATCCCAAGCTGCTGTGACTGTGGCCGGCAGCTACAGCTCCGATTTAACCACTAGGCAGAGAACCTCCATATGCCACAGGTACAGCCCTAAAAAGCAAAAAAAAAAAAAAAAAAAAAAAAATTCTGTGTCATAAGCCCCACAAAAGAAAATGTCTCTGCACAGAATGCCGCCTATCGTGATGCCTGAACTGCATAAGGTCCTTAATATTGACGGATCAGTTTTTAAAGTAGATGTCTTCTAGAACCTTAATTTACAATAGGTATATAAATATATATTTAATGCTATGTTTTTCACAATTGTATTTTCAATACAATCTTTTCTTTCAACTTGGGCTACAACGGTAGTGGTATACTAGTATGCTGAAAATACAATAAGCTCTCCCCTCCATTTTGGCCAAAAATTAAATTATCTGACACCAAAACACAAAACATTTATGTGACTAACCCAAAAAAATGGGGGGAAAAAAAGAGGCAAAAATCCTAAGAAAATACTTAAGTAGTTTTCATGTAAAAATCAAAGCTCACCCATTTAAACTCCCAAAAAAACCACATGTTAAAAAAAAAACACATTTCATTTTATTAACTCAGGCAAGGGCATAGAAGTGATACATGAAAGCATATAGCACATCAGGGAACAGGAACTAATGCAGTCAACTACGGCTAAAACAAAACTGGGTTGGGGCAGAGGACAACAAAAACATCAAGAAATGCTGGTTAAAGAAGACAGAGTGAATAAAAGCATTTAGCTCTAAAGCTTCCCAAAATACCTCTGAAACATGAGTAAAGAAATTTCTTAAAGAGCACAAATCTGTAGGAAATCAGAAACACAATTTTAGAAATTGGAAAGCAGAACAAGTGGTAATGACTACTACACCTGAGAAGGCTGAAACCTATGTTAGCCTAGAGGAAGAACATACCATATTTATATTTACACCAAAAAAAACCTCTCTAAACTCTTTGGAGAAGTGGCTGATTGCGGGGTTGGGGCAGGGCAAATATAAGATGGATTGAAGCATTACGTGGTGTCACAAAGTAAAGAAATGCCCATAGGGAGTTCCCTTGTGGAGCAGCGGGCTTAGGAGCCAGTGCTGTCACTGCAGTGGCTTGGGTTGATGCTGCGGTATAGGTTTGATCCCTGGCCTGGGAACTTCCACATACCACAGGTGCGGTCAAAAAGAAAAAAAGAAGTAGTGCTCAAAAAGCAAGGATGAGCTCCCCCTGGCCAAAACTGGATACTTTGAGCGACAAAATAAATAACAATAGTTTGGTGTCAAAATCCAAAGAACGAAATAAATATTCATAAATCTATAATGCATAAATAAATGAGGAAGAAGGGACAGCTCTTCCTCACAAGAGAATTCCAATTAATAAATGTAGAAATAATGAGGAAACTAGAAAATTACTATTAGAATGCAACAGTAACAAGATCTATAGGTGGACACTAAAATTAGCAGGCAGAAGTTTAAGCAGAAACAGGATATCTGCATGGTAATTATTAAAGAGGAAAATAGTAACTTTACAGTGGAGAAACCTTGCAGAACCAGCTGAACCACGTAATCAAAGGTTAACCTCACCACTAGCATACATGAGCATCATGTTCTCCCAGCCCCTCCAAATGATGCATTGAGAAGGACATATCACTTCTTTTTTGTTTGTTTGTTTTGTTTTTTTGTCTTTTTGCCTTTTTCTAGGGCTGCACCCATGGCATATGGAGGTTCCCAGGCTAGGGGTCTAATCGGAGCTGTAGCGGCCGGCCTACACTACAGCCACAGGCAACGCTAGATCTGAGCTGCGTCTGCAACCTACACCACAGCTCACGGCAACGCTGGATCCTTAACCCACTGAGCGAGGCCAGGGATCGAACCCGCAACCTCATGGTTCCTAGTCAGATTTGTTAACCACTGAGCCACGACGGGAACTCCTACATATCACTTCTGTGATATCCTCCTCAATTCATACCCTCAATCCAAACATGAGAAAACATCAAACAAACCCAAATTGAGGGCCATTCTACAAAAACTGACAAATACTGTTCAAAAGCGTCAAGGTCATGAAAGAGGAGCTCCCGTCATGGCTCAGTGGTTAACGAATCCGACTAGGAACCATGAGGTTGCGGGTTTGATCCCTGGCCTTGCTCAGTGGGTTAAGGATCTGGCACTGCCATGAGCTGTGGTGTAGGCTGCAGACGTGGCTCGGATCCCACGTTACTGTGGCTGTGGTGTAGGCCGGCAGCTACAGCTCCGATTAGACCCCTAGCCTGGGAACCTCCATATGCCGCGGGTGCGGCCCTAGATAAGGCAAAAAGACAAAAAAAGTCATGAAAGAGAGAAAAAGTCTGAGATATTATCACGGATAAAAGAAAACTAAGAAGAAACGACAACAAAATTCAATGTGGGATCCTAAACTTGGACCTTGGAATAAAAAGGAACATTAGAGGTAAAACTAGTCAAATCTGAATAAATTTTGTATATTTAGTAGTACTGTACTAAAGTTAATTTCTTAATTTTTCGTAAGTGTTCTGTGGTTATATAACGCGTTAATATAAGAAGCCTGATGACAGGTATATGAGAACTCCGTGTATTCTTTTTCCAAATTCTATTAAAAAAAATTTTTTTAAAGAAAAAAAAAAAACATTAAAAGCTCAGGAACTAGCAGTTTCAGGTACTCCGGGAGCAAGAGTGAGTCCAAGCTAGAGTAAGAGATTGAAGTCTGCTTAAGAAGCAGTTAGAGGCAGGAGTTCCCCTCCTGGCTCAGTGGTTAATGAACCCAACTATGATCCATGAGAATGAGGATCCAATCCCTGGCCTCGCTGAGTGGGTTAAGGATCCAGCATTGCTGTGAGCTATGGTGTAGGTCAAAGATGAGGCTCAGATCCTGCATGGATATGGCTGTGGCATAGGCCAGCAGCTATAGCTCTGATTTGGCCCCTAGCCTGGGAACTTCCACATGCTGCAGGTGCAGCACTAGAAAGCAAAAAAAAAAAAGACGCAGCAGCAGCAGCAGCAGCAGTTGGAGGGAGTTCCCATTGTGGCGTAGTGGTAACGAAACTGACTAGTATCCATGAGGACACGGGTATGATCTCTGGCCCTGGTCAGTGGATTGAAGATCTGGCGTTGCCTTGAGCTATGGTGTAGGTCACAGACATGACTCAGACCCTGCATTGACTGCTGCGCCTGTGGCATAGGCCTACCAGGTGCAGATCCCTAGCCCTGGAACTTCCCAGGTGTGGCCCTTTAAAAAAAAAAAAAGGACGCAGTTAGAGGAATTCTCACTGTGCCACGATGGGATCAGCAGTGTTTCTGGAGCACTGGGACACAGGTTCAACCAGGCCGGGAACAGTGGGTTACGACCTGGCGATTGCAACTCAGATATCACCCCTGGCCCAGGAACTCCTCATGCGGCAGGGTGGCCAGAAAAGAAAAGAAGAAAAAGAGGCAGCAGCGGCAACAAGTAGAACTCCCAGATTCTCTCTCTTCTACTCTTTGACACTTCCTAGGGTCACAAAGAACTAAACAATCTCAGGAGAGCATAAGACAAGGTATCTCTGGAACAGAGGACACCAGGTTCAACTGAATTTTGAGGGCTGCCATACTGAAAACTGGAGAATCAAATGAAAGTGTATTTATTCAAGTACTTATGAAACCCACATCCCCTTTTCCTGCTCAGCTCCCAAGCTTGATCTCTCCAAGCAGAAGTTCAGGAATCTTTTCTGGGAAATAAATCCAGCAAAAGAGAAAAACATGTCACTGGGAGTCTGCAAGGAAATTATCCAGACATATCAACGTACACGGAAAACCATAATCACCCACTGGCAGGGCTTCCACTCAGCTTTTTAAGGCCCTTCTTCTAATAAGCATTGACTTCCAAGGAATACCAGACATCTAAGGAAAGCATCTAATATGAAAGACAAAACCCAAAGCAAACAAACAGAAAAAGGAAATTTGGAGGAAAGAGCATATACAGAGAAGAAAACTATCAATAATTTCCTTAAGAGAGATGACATTGTATCTATAAAACAAAAACAGGATATTATTTAAAACTATTTTAGAAAAAAAATGAATACTTGGAAATTATAAACACGAGAACAGAAATAAAACTTTAGTAGAAGAATTTGAAGATAAAGTTGAAAAAAAATCTCCCAGAAAGGGGCGGTGGGGGTATTAGAGAAACCAGTCAGAAGGTACAATACTTAATAGGAATTCAAGAGAGAAAGAAAATAGAGAAAATGAAGGGGAAAAAAAACAAAGAAATTACTTAAGGAAATTTCCTAGAACTGATGTGATAAATTCCAGAGCGAGTAAGACCACCCTGAATCCAGAAGAAATGGAGAAAATGGACCTTCAAAGATAATACAGGAATTTCGGAACTCTAGGAAAAAAGATTCTCCAAGCTTCCAGGAAAGATAAATAATATTTCAAAATCTTCTAGGTATCTGATGTCTCAACAGCAACACTAAAAAAAAAAAAAGATGGCAGTGCAGCAACGTTTTCAAAATTCTGAGAGAAAATTATTTCTGACCAATATTCTCCGCCCAGCCAAATTATCTCAAAGCAAGAGGGCAGAAACATTTTCAGACATGTAAAGTCTCAAAAAAATTATAGCACAGCTAGAAAGCTACTGAAAGTGGTCCCAAGAATGAGAAAGCAAAGAAAGATGAAGACACAAGATACAGAACCAGGCGCTCTAATACAAGAGAGACCTGAGGGTAAAGGCAAATCTAAGACAAGAACTGCAATTCAAGGAAATTCATCAAAAAATTGGTAGGTTTGAATATAATAAGGAGAAGATTTATACACAAGATTTATACACTGCAGTGCTTAGACTAAATCAGGGTTTCTCAACAGCGGCACCACTGACACTGTGGGCCACATAATTTTTTGTTGTGGGAAGCTATCCCGTGCAGTGTAGGAAGAAGCTTGGCAGCATAGCTGGCTTTTGCTCAGCTGATATCAGTAGCACACTCCTGCCCTCCCTCACCTACTCAACGTGGCCAATATCCTCTGGGTGTCCCCCAGCTGAGAACCACCTTGCTAAATTAATGACAAATATATAGGAAATTAAGCAAAACGGCAAAGTTGTAGAAAATATTAGCTCATAGAAAACAAAATGCTGTACAAGGGAAAATAATCACAGTAAACTACATAGATCAACTATGAACAGTTTACAGTCATACTGATATAAACTCTGAAAACTGATATATCTAAACAACTTGCAGTATGACAATACTGGGAGGACTGGGCAGGACTGAGAAGTGTGCCTATGTTTGGGGATAGCAGTAAACCAAATTTTACATTGTGGAAGTCAGCAGACAATCCCTTAAACTGAAAAACCAAAAGGGAAAACTACAGGAATTCCCTTATGATACAGTGGATTAAGGAGACAGCATTGTTACTGCTATGGCATGCCCATTCAATCCCTTGCCTAGGAACTTTCATACACCACAGGCGCAGTCAAAAAAAAAAAGGCAAGGAAAACTGTAAGCATACTATTTTGAAATAAGATGATAAATATCAAAAGAATGAGTTCAAGAATTCCCTTCTGGTCTATCGATTAAGGATCCAGTGTTGTCAATGCTATGGCTTGGGTCACTGATATGGCACCAGTTGGATCCCTGGCCAGGTAACTTGCAAATGAGCAAAAAAAAAAAAAAAAAAGAAAGAAAAAATGGATGAGTTGAAAGTCATTGCCTCTGGACAGCCCGAAATGATAGCAGGAGAATCTGCAGAGGACTACTATTTTTGTAAATAGCCCTGCAGAGCTATTGAACTTAACTTTTAAATATGTGCATGTATTTAACCTTGATAAAAATTAATTTTAAAAAACAAACGAATTGAGGATATATTATGAAGGACTTTCCTACCGGTAGGCTCCACTGACTTAGAATCAAACAGCTATACAACTCTGAGCAAGTTACTTACTCTTTAAGTCTTACTTTCTTCATCTACAAATTAGATCATGAAAGATAAGAGCTGCCGTCAAAAACTGTCATAGGGAGTTCCCATCCTGGCACAGTGGAAACGAATCTGACTAGGAACCATGAGGTTGCAGGTTCGATCCCTGGCCTTGCTCAGTGGGTTAAGGATCCAGCGTTACCGTGAGCTGTGGTGTAGGTCGCAGATGTGGCTTGGATCCCATGTTGCTGTGGCTGTGGTATAGGCCAGCAGCTACAGCTCCGATTAGACCCCTAGCCTGGGAACCTCCATATGCTGCGGGTGGGGCCCTAAAAAGACAAAAAAAAAGAAAAAAGAACTGTCATAGATATTAAATAAGTGTGTAGATTCTTTAGCACAGTGTCCAGCACATAGTGTTTATAAATAATACCAAGTATTCAATTTGCAATCAGAAGGTAATAATTAGAAACTGTAAAACATGTAAGTCATAATCTCATGTGTTTTAGAAATTAATGACAGTTGTGAGGAGGATACATGGGAAAGAAAAGAACCTAGAAGCAGAGACACCATTTAGAAGGGCTACATTTGAATTTGAGAGAGTCAGAGCCAGGGAGAGATAGGCAAAGATAAGAGAGATCTTCCAAGTGATGACCCTACTACACGAAAAAGGAAAAAGGAGGAATCAAAAAAATGTTAAAACTTAAGCAAACAGATGGTGATAACACTAACTGAACAGGAGAATACAGAGAATTACGTTGAGAGGACATGAGAAAGAGCGAGGAAGGCAAAATGAAGTTGATATTACACATACTGAATCTGAGGATCCTAAAGTACAACCAAGTGGAGATATCCAGGATGCAGGTAGAAATCAGAAACCAGAAGAGAGATCGGGGCTAGAGACATAAATGTGTAAATTACAATCAAAGGCTGAAGCCATACAAATTAAAAGAATATTCATGGGACTTCTCTTGTGGTACAGCAGGTTAAGGATCCAATGTTGTCACGGCAGCAGCCTGGGTCACTGCTGTGACATGGATTTCATCTCTGGCCTGGGAAGTTCCACATGCTGCAGACATGGCCAAAAAGTAAAAGAAGATTAAAATAAATTTTAAAAGATTTCTTCAGAGGCAGCTACTAAAAGATGGCAGCTATAGAGATCCAGACTTCTCTCAATTCAAAATCTTAAAATAACAGATCCCTTCTAAGACAAAAATGTTATCAGAGATTCGTCATGAAGGTGTTCAAGCAAAGGATGGAATACAGCTTGCCACTGGATGTAGAAAATATCCAAGCAAGGGAAAATGATTAGAATTCTAAGTCTCCTTGCAAGCCTGTAACCACATCAACAAATATTACTGAAGATCTGCTTCAGAAAGGACACTGTCCTAGACCTATAATATATACAGTAAAAACAAAACAAACACACAAAGATCTCTGTTGTCAAGAAATCATACTGAATAATATAAGTAAACCCATAATGAATAACAAAATACAGTCTGAAACCATAATAGATATCACAAGACACCATTTATTAATTGCCAAATGAATTCTATTCCTATAAAAAAAATTTTCCAAGAGGGAGAAATCCTTGAGGTTAAAATGGTCAGAAAAGGCTTTTTAGAATAAACGAGACATGAGGTACTTAAGGAAAGATGTGTATGAATGTTCTGAATCAGTGCACAAAAGTAGGAAAGAGGAGACAGCACAAATAGAAGTAAAAAGCAAGTTTGAGAAAAACCTGTTTGGCTGCATTAAACACTTGTTTTGAAGGAGAAGAGATAAGGTGAAAGGGCCTATAGTGGCCAGAATCAAACCGTACTAGGCCTTGAACACCAAGCTAAGTAGTTTCAAATGTGTCCAGCATACAGCATCTATCAACTAAACTCTGCTGTAGCCATCGGCAGTAGTAAGTAAATGGGCATGGCTATGTTCCAATAAAACTTTCTCTATCAATACTGAAATCTGAATTTCATATGTCTCCATGTGTCACAGATTATTATTGTTTTCATTTTTTTTTCAGTAATTTGAAAACATAAAATTCATTCATAACTCATGGGCCAAACAAAATAAGCTGTAGGCTGAACTTGGCCCAGAGACTGGAGTTTGCCAAGCCCTGTATGACGCTAATGAGCTGCCTTCTTCAGCAGTCCTCTAAGGTACATTTGTCCTTGAACTTCAGGGACCACAATAACATATTATTCATTCAACAAATGCACACACATGAATGCACACACTTAACCTAAATCCAGTAAGGGTCAGAGATTCCCTTTAAAAAAAAAAAAAAAAAACCTCGAAATCGTTGATAATAAGCCATTAGAACAGAGGCAAGACATTTTTTGATTCTGTAATTTATTTTCACACAGTACATGTACTTAGTTACAAACTAATTCTTATAGAGCCTCTAGGTTACATGGAGGGATCTATAAAATAGAGTATAATCGAAGGGATGTGAAAGCTAGTCCTAGCTCTGTCATTTACTCATTAAATGACCCTGAACAAGTCACTTTCAATCCTTTGGCCCTAATTTCTTCATCTGTAAAAGTGAAGGGGTTTAAGTTTTTAGATGATCACTATGTCCTCTCTCAGCTTTGGCACTGTATGACTCTACTCCTTAAAAAGACCAAGCAGAGGATGACAAAGACAAGACAAAAGTGATCACTTAGGCCATAGAAAGGAAGAGAAAAACACTGACTAAGTGGGCAGACAGGACAAACAGGGAAAAAGGTCCCAAGATACAATATTACTAAAATCAAGGAATTTCTTCAGTATCAAATGCAAAAGAAAATTGGAGGAAAAGAAACAAGAATTAAAAAAGAGGGAGATGGCCATCAAAAAGGAATTAACTAGTTAGCTAGCTAAAAAAGGCAAGGACTTCAAGTGACAGACTTAATATTTGCGAGTACTGTGCATGCTTCCACGAATCACAAGAAGACAGGGAAAAAGAAAAGACTGCAGATGAGTCTAGGGAAAAGAAAATAAAGGCATATGGTCCAGAAAACGTAGCCAAAAAAAAAAAAAGGTCAGAGGTCAGGATGAGTTTGAAGCCTCAGGTAAGGGAGTTTTAAAGGAGAGACATTTAATCTTTAAAGTCTAAAGATAAAAGCAGCATTACAGTATGTTCCTGAAGATGTATATTTATATGTTTCTATAAATCAAATTGTTAGGGAAATAAATCTAATATTGGGTTTTCTTAAAGCAAAGTTCCCCTTATATTTTCTAATCGTCAATAAATTAAGAAAGGACTAATTTTGCTTTTCACTGGAATGAAAACCAGCTCTGTGTAACTCTAAAAGAAAATGCTGTATATACCTCTCTCATAGCACCTATCACTTCCAGCCTACCTTTTACATAAGATTTACTTATGTAAAAAAGTACCTAGCCCCTACCTGAAACTCAGTGAATAAGTGTTACCTTTCTTGGTAGCTTTAAAAGCTCCTAAGGCAAGAATTCTGATTAATTCGTCTGTGTATCTGCTTTGCAGAGTTGGTGATGCTTGATAAATAAATACTGACACATGACAACTGAGTTTCTTAAAAAAACTGTCCTTGCAAAACTATCATCTGATAAAGTTGGGAAAATATTCATATCATTAACACTTCTGCAGTGTCAGAGCTTGCTCAAGCAGCAACAAAAAAAGCCAAAAAAAATTTAAGAATTTTTAATGAATATCACTCATAAAATATCAAGATCCAACAAAGCTGATTTCAACGGACACTTGCCTCTATTTAAGGTATATGAGAAATAAAAATTCAAAGCATTCGCCTGATGATCAACCGGTTAAAAATACACGTTTGGATACGCTGAAGATATTTATAAAAGCCAACAGAGATACTATTAATATATTGAAATTCACTGGCCAGTGCCGCATTCTACCATTAATCTTCCCCTACTATTCAAGAGAAGCCAAGAAGTCAAGCCTTCTCATATCACTTGCTTTTAAGAATTTAAGAAGTCACCCAAACTGGCATATACAGCCCCAGTACAAAAGGTGCATCTGCTCTCCATATGCTAATGCTTCCTTATGTCTTACCTTTAGGTGAAATTCACATTTACTACTTTTCAACGATCCTCGGTAGGCCCCAACCAGGCAGGCCCACAGTACTACTAAGTAAGTAACAGGAGTTCCAAAAAGTCACAACAGTTAGCAGCCCTCCCACAGAACTCAAGCTGGGTGTAGATTTCGCAAGTCCTGAAAGCTATACACTGCCACTGTCAAAACCAGAAGCAGCACCGTCACCCTGTAGTGCCCATCAGCAACAGTTCCAGAATTTTTTCTTTGAAATCACCTATCTTGGCTCGACATGCGAAGTAAGTACGTAAAACGCCACCTTCTCCCCCAAAGCAGGCTCTCATTCCTTCCAGCCCGCTCCTTTATTTGTCCAGCCCCGCAGACCCGTGGGGAGAGGGCTCTGCTCCCTCGGTCCCCTCGACCCAGTCGGGTTTCACAACAGCTCGCCGCACCCACCACGCACCCCGGCCGCCGCCACCACCACCACCACCACCACACACCCTCCACCCACTACGGGCGGGCCGGCCCAGGAGCTGCGGCCGCAGCCGGCCCCTCGCCCCCGCCTGCGCTGCCGAAGCGGCCGCAGGCCTCGGGCCTAGCCTCCTTCGCAGGCTCCTCACCTCCTTTGGGACCAGTTGGTTCTCCTCGCCGGGCACCATGGCTCAGACGCTGGCCGCTCCTCTCCGCCCTACGGGGGGAGGGGGAGGGTGGCGGCGGCTCTCTAGCTCAGGAGAGAACGGCAACGGCAGTCATCCTCGCCACCGTCTGCGCTCGGGATACCGCAGAGGCCTCAACCTGGGCCTCAGACACCAGCGCGCAGACACCGACCCAAGGCTCCGCCGCCGCCGCCGTCGCCGTCGTCTTCGTCGTCGGCCCCTCCCCCAGCCCGCTGCAATCAATGGGAAAATGGCGGCGGCCGCTCTCGCGAGAATTTGGGCCATCGGGCCCCTTGCCCGGCGCCTTGGGTGCTGATACAGCTGTCGCTCGCGTCTAATTACCTCCGCTTTTACTCAGCCTGGGGATGTATAAAATTAGTTTAGCGTCCAAGCAAACGCTTTTCGTAGAGGGATTCTGGACCGTCCATCTCGGGACTCCCTCTGCCGGCAGGGGAAGGACCAGGCCTCAGGGTCCTCCACGCCTTCCTGGGCTCTTCGGACTCCCTGCCCGTCAAGGCGAGACTGGAGCCTGAAGCCGCTCCTCTGGCCTCCCTTCCCGTTAGAAAAGCGCCAGATCTCATCCCCTCTTCACAGCCCCTCAGCCTCTGCCTGGAAACGAAGCAGGCTGCCTCCCGGCCTCCGCCCTCGGACACGGTCCCAGCCAGAAACGACTATGTTTTCTTTTACCCTCGACGCCCCCTCCCCTCCCCAGGGCCCCCGCTCGTGAGACCAAGGCCGTTCCCCTGCTGGGGAAGGCGATAGCCCAGGGCTCAGAAAAGTGGTAGGACTCTCTCTCCCCAACCTTTCCTTCCTCTTCCCCCCTCCATCAGAGAGACACACTCTCCCGGCCTTTTCGGGGAACTTCTTTCTCGGTTAGGTTCAAGTCTGGGCCTGAGACAGAGTAGAGCGTAGGGCTGCAGTTTGGACCCTAGGATCCTCTTTTAAAATGTTTTTAGAGTACTTTACTCTCCTCTGGCAGTGAGCATTGTGCTTTGTCTTAGAGGAAACAGATTTTGCAATAGTTATTTTTCCAAATCCTGCTCGTTCCTTATTAGCTCCCTTTATGAAAACTCGATGGGGCGTCCCTCACGAAGACTGCCACGGTACAGCGATTTTACAACATGCTGAGATCATGTAATCCTGCCACGTTCTTAACACCTACAGCATTAACCACCTGTACCGGTGCTCTCCAAACTTCTTTTAATTGCAGATTTATATTACCAAGGGGGAAAAAAAGATGTCTGTATTCTTGTGTAAGTTGTATACACATCCTGTTGTGTATGACATAAAACATTTTTAGAGCAGAACAAGGATAGGATAAAGATGAAATAAACATTTAAAGTAATTGTAAGAGTTATTTTTTAATTGTCTTTTTAAAAATCCTCGTTTTTCTCACCAAAAAGGTTTAGTGAGAACAATAAGATTGACTACGTTTCAGTGGTTTTAAAAATCTATAGTACTTTGTGAAACAGTTATTAAAATCTGCGATTGATGTTCAGATTATTTCTGTACTTTTTTTTTTTTTTTTGGTCGTTTTAGGGCTGCACCCGCTGCATATGGAGGTTCACAGGCTAGAGGTCTAATTGGAGCTACAGCTGCCGGCCAGCCGCAGCCACAGCAACACAGGATCCGAGCTGCGCCTGCAACCTGCACCACAGGTCACGGCAACACGGGATCCTTAACCCACTGAGGAAGGCCAGGGATCGAACCCACAACTTTGTTGTTCCTAGTCGTGTTCGTTTCCGTTGAGCCACGACGGGAACTCCTGTGCTTTGTTTTAAATGGGTTGTCATAGCTGAAAAAAGATAACTCACAAAGAGATGTAGATCCTAATGGAAGAAGTACATCTTTGGTTACTCTTTCTAATATAAGTATCCATTTTTATTACTCTATCCATCAACCATGAAAAGTTTTTGTTGAAATTCGACTAGTAACTTTCTATCTTCCCTGATGTCAGCCAGAAAACGTTGTATTTTTATATTTTTTCAAAACTCTTTGTTGACAGAACATTGGAAATCAACTATAATAGAAAAAAAGTAAAAAATCTTTTTTAAAAAAAACCTCTTTGGAATGCATTGCTTGGAAGATATTTTTTAACAGATTGGAAAATTCTGTCTTCAAGTTTTAGTCTACATGCACAGGGTTTTTTTAGAGTACTGATCATGTTTTTATTTAAAATTTTGATATTTTGTCATAGATTTTGGCATTAATTTTGACTTTTTCCAAATAGTGCGTTTAGATATTATTTATCTTGATTACTGAATTGGAGGCATCCCCTTAAATGCTGTGCCCAGGGTGAATGCCTTACTTCCATCCACCAAGTAGTTCCAGCCTTGGGTAACACATATATGTCATTAATTTTGCATCAAAATCACATAATGGAAATATTTCCAAATCTCTGACTTCAAAATGTTATGCCCACTGCTTAATTAGATGGCTTCTGTAGAACTCATGCTAGAAACAGATGTGTCATCTCACGCACACTTAAATGCTTGCATTATTATCTCCAATTCATATTTTCTTTCCAGAAATCCTTTGTAGCTACTTTCATTTTAGTGAGGGTTAATTTAGTGAAATAGTAGTACAATCGGTAAATCTATTTAACCCAGCACACATAAACTAGAAAAAAACACAAAACCTTTTTTCTTTGCTTTGCTTTACTTTGCTTTTTAGGGCCACACCAGCAACATAGGGATGTTCCCAGGCTAGGGGTCAAATCAGAGCTGTAGCTGCCGGCCTACGCCACAGCCACAGCAATGCCACATCCGAGCCACGTCTGCGACCTACACCACAGCTCACGGCAACGCCGGATCCTTAACCCACTGAGCGAGGCCAGGGATCGAACCCGCAATCTCATGGTTCTTAGACGGATTCGTTAACCACTGAGCCATGAAGGGAACTCCATGTATATGTGTTTTTTTTATTTTACATATGGGTTTTATATCCCCAGATCTGACTTCTCCCGTGGGCTCCAAACTCATACATCCATCTACCTTTTTGTTGACACAAAACATATCAAATTTAACTTGACCTAAACAGAACATTTGATTTCCCAGTCTCCCCCACCCACTTCCTCCAACATAAGCTCTGACAGTTCTCCCCACCTCACTAGATTATACCACCATCAGTTCAGTTTATCAAGCCAAAACCTCGAGAATTTTCATCTCACATTCAATTCATTACTAAGCGCCATTACTTCCTCCTCTGAAATATATTCCAATCCAACTACTTCTCTTTGTATCTATTGCTGGCCATCTCACACCAATCACCAGCTTTTCTTAGTAGTGTGGATTACTGCAGTTGCTTCTAAACTCCTGGCTCCTGGTTTCTACTCTTAACCCCCTCGCCCCAGAAGTTATACTCTATACAGCACCCAAAGTGATCTTTTAAAAATGCATCAGATTGGAATTCTGGTCATGGCTTAGCGGCTAACGAACCCAACTAGTAACCGTGAGGACGCAGGTTCGATCCCTGGCCTGACTCAGTGGGTTAAGGATCCAGCATTGCCCTGAGCTGTGGCGTGTGTTGCAGGTGTGTCCCGGATCCCGCGTGGCTATGGCTGTGGCGTAGGTCAGCGACTACAGCTCCTATTCGAACCCTAGCCTGGGAACCTCCATACACCGCAGGTGCAGCCCTAAAAGGACAAAAAAAAAAAAAAAAAAAATCCATCAGATTATTTCCTTCTCTTAGCTAAAACCTTGCAAAGAGTTCCCATCCTGCTCAACCTAAAATCCATACTCCTTGCCAGGGCCGATAAAACCCAGTATAATCTAGTTGCATCCACATTCACCTCAAATACCCTTCTTCTCAAACCAGTGACCCAACCGCTCTGCTTTCATGAAGCTTTTAAATGCATCAAGTTTACCTCTGCTACAAAGCCTGTGCCTTGTTATTCTCTTTCCCTGAATTGTCGTTACCCCCAAATCTTTGCTCTTATCCAGTTTCATCTTGTTTTTCAGGTCTCTCAAATGTCACCTCCTCAAAGAGGCCTTTCATGAGCATTCAATCTAGTTTCTTTCTTCTTCTTCTTTATTATTTTTTTTTTTTTGTCTTTTTAGTGCCACACCCGTGGCATATGGAGGTTCCCAGGCTAGGCCTACATCACAGCCGTAGCAACGCCAGATCCGAGCCATGTCTGCAGCCTACACCATAGCTCACAGCAATGCCAGATCCTTAACTGAGTGAGGCCAGGGATGGAACGTTTCCTCGGAGCCACAGCAGGAACTCCCAATCTAGTTCCTTTAATGTATCCTCTGTGCCTAGAACAGTGCCTTACACATAGCAGGTGCTTTGTAAATTTTTGTTGAATTAATGACATTTTCACATGAGATTCATGTAATTAAAAAAAAATGTGCCAGAACTGTTTTCCTCACAACTTTTTTTTGGATTGTTTTTCTTTTTCCTTTCACTTTCAAATAGTCAATAATATAACTCCAGTCAAAAAGTGACAAAAACCGTGGCTCAGCAATTAACGAACCCGACTAGGATCCATGAGGATGAGAGCTCAGTTCCTGGCCTTGCTCAGTGGGTTAAGGATCCGGCATTGCCATGAGCTGTGGTCTAGGTCGCAGATGCGTCTCACATCCCAAGTTGCTGTGGCTGTGGATGTAGCTTTGGCTGGCAGCTACAGCTCTGATTCAGTCCCTAGCCTGGGAACCTCCATATGCCTCGGGTGCGGCCCTAAAAAGCAAACGATAAAAAGGGAAAGAAAGAAAGAAAGAAAGAAAGAAAGAAAGAAAGAAAGAAGGAAGGAAGGAAAGAAGGGAGGGAGGGAGGGAGAAAGAAAGGAAGGAAGGAAGAAAGAGAAAGAAGAAAGAAAGGAAGGAAGGAAGGAAGGAAGAAGAAAGGAAGGAAGGAAAAGAGAAAAAAGAATTTGGTGGCACAACTTTTAGGTCACAGATGCGGCTTGGATCTGGCATTGCTGTGGCTGTGGTGTAGGCTGGCAGCTACAGCTCCTTTTAGACCCCTAGCCTGGGAACCTCCATATGCCGCGGCTGCAGACCTTTAAAAAAAAAAAGGAGGCACACAAAAAATTTTGGTAGAGGATTTCAGTGAGTGCTTCCTTCACAGGGGGGTGGGAGGTGGCAGAATGAATCATCGATTGAGTAGGAAGTATAGTAAACAATAAAAAGATGACTAATTTTGGTGTGAAGACAAGGACAGGAAACATGGTACTCAAGAAAATGTAACCCAGGAAAAACCTAGGAAGATGTACAAATATTTTTATGAAGCAATAGAGTGAAGACATCAATGGAGCTTTCCAACTGCTCTGGACACAAACAAAGATTGGTTCAAGGGCCTGAAGTAGCATTTTTCACTGACATAAACTAAAAAAGAATCATTGCCACGGAAGTGCTTACCTCTTTTTGAGTTGAAGAAGTTCTTAAAGGAAAAGCCTTATAGGTCAGTGTATTCAGCATAAAAAGAGGCTCACATCAGCAGAAACATATCGAAGGTGGAGACAAAAATATTAGAACTTGCAACAACCAAAGACAATTGACTAACACATCCGTGCTTTTCTAGAGTTCTGCAAATGCTTGGATTTCAAGATCCAAAAATAAGGAAAAATCTAATTAAATAAAGTTGGAGCCATGGCATTAATCATTTGATCTTTGAAACAGAGTAATGTTCATACATTTGGAGTTTGAATAGATCTCAATATTTCTTGAGAATGTTGGATATTCATTTTTTTTTTTTTTGGTCTTTTTGCCTTATCTAGGGCCACACCCGCAGCATATGGAGTTTCCCAGGCTAGGGGTCTAACAGGAGCTGTAGCTGCCACAGCAACATGGGATCCAAGCCGCGTCTGCAACCTACACCACAGCTCATGGCAACGCCGGATCCTTACCCACTGAGCAAGGCCAGGGATCGAACCCACAACCTCATGATTCCTAGTCAGATTCGTTAAACACTGCGCCACGACGGGAACTCCTGTCTTTATATAATTTTAAACCAACTAATTAAAAAATAAGGTATGGGAAGTGACTAACGTGACAAGCAAACCATTGTACGTGCTCAATAGTTGAAAAGTCTTAAGGCCTCTTGTCTGCTTTGGTTCTTAAGTCCTTTCTTACATTTCTGATAACAATCGCAAGCTGTTATTGAGTGTTTACCATGGCTCAGGCCTTATGTTAAACACATTATACATAGTGTCACATTACTGCCCGTGATACCATTCTGAGTTGGGTACAATTATTATCCTCATTTTACAGACATGGAAACAAGAATTGATAAGTAACTTGCTGAGGTTATGAGGCTAATAAGCGATGGAGCTAGGATTCTAATCCAGAAAAATCTGACTCCAAAGTTTTTCATCGTAGGTAAAGCCTTGTTTGTTCCCATAGATACCATAGAATATATCTTAATATATAGAAATATTTCTATAGAATACATTTTAATTTTGTTGATGGTTAAGTGATAAGTATAATTGACCTTCAGTGGATCAAAGCAATGACTAATCACTTTTAATGTCTAACTAAACTGGTGATTCAAAGTCTCTGGAACTTTCTTTTAAATTTTCAGCAAGTAATCTTTGTTGCTACATCTTTCACATTTTAACTGTTCAGATTGTTCATTCAATGACTTGATGATTTTCACCAAACTAACGCTTGCCCACTTTAAATCATTTTTTAAAGATCTAGCTATTTAATCCTTACAGTTGCTCTTTCCTGGAAGATTACCAATTTCTTTTTACAAATCCTGAAAGTGAACCTTTTCTTTAAAATGGTAAAAAGCAGTTGCTATCCCTTTCCTTCTTTCTCTCATTTTCTCTCTTTACAGAGCAGACAGTTTTTCAACAAAACTTGTCTATGAACACTTTCATAGACCAGTACAAGTGCATAAAGGAGTATTTTCTCCTTTGTTTACACGACTCCTTTACTAGAAAAATTTGAAATTGACACTTGGATCTTATTTGTTCATAGAATTTTCTAGAGGCACAGATAATTGGGCCATTTCTTAAACAATATTTCAGAAACTTCAGCTGTGATCTCATTTACTTATCTACAGGCAGAGAGTAAATTGTTAACCACAGTGATCGTCACAGTTTTTGTCAATAATCAACATTTATTGGGTTCTTGCAGTTTATGAGGAATCATAAATTCTTAACCAGACTCAATGTCTCATTTGATTTAACTACAAAAACTTGAAAATTTATCATGTGAGCCCTGCAATCACGCGAGGCTCTTTGGAAGATAAGATACAATAAATAAAACTCGGAAAGTAGATCATAAAATAGATTTTTTTAATGTAAAGAGGAAACGACCAAGGGTCATTTATCATACTGAATTAATCTCCACTAAATATCCTCAATGTATTTGACATTGTGAGAGATGCTTAAGAGAGCAGATAGTCAGTGTGCTGACTGATTGTCTGCATAACTGAATAAAGAAGATTAAAAATGATGGTGCCTGTAAGAGTTTTATGTCTGAAAACGCACTCTGAAATTCAATTCAGCAGATATTTATTGAATCTTCTGATGAGGCATTTTGCCAGGAGCTGTACCAGAGGGATAAACAAGAATGTCCTCTACTCTGGGGGGCTTTCTCTGGGGCTCACTCCTTGTTGAGCAGTACCTGGGCCAGACTTCAGCCTCTATTCCCATTCTACATTCTGGCATCTGTGCACTGCACAACTTGCACAATTGCACGTGACGTCTCTGTCCATAATTAACACAAATATGTCAAAAAGACAATAAATGGATGTGCAACGTCCTGAGTGTGTAGGGAAATAAACTCTGTCAGGTCCTGGCATTTGAGCCTCAGATGATGGGTGGGATGTGTGACAATGAGAAAAAGGAGCCCCTTTATCTATGATTGGCCCAGACTGGGTCACATGCCTAATTCAGTGGCCAAAGAGGGAACGGAGTGCTGACAACCCGAGAGAAGCCGCAGGGAGAAGAGATTCCTAAAAGGCAAAAGCAATGGGAGGCACTTTCAGAGCTGGGGAAAAGGGTCACAAAGGTTATGGAAGGTGCTATGTGCCTTGCTAAGAAGTTCGACGCTTGGGGCTTTGGCAGTAGAGACATGGAAATAAATTTTGTCCTTTAACTTTTCTTTATCAAATGTTTGATGACAGTTTGGGAAATCGCAACATTGAGTCTAGAGGTAATAAGTGGAAATTTTATCATAAAACTATTGCACGTATACAATCTCCTTTCCTAGAATATAACTGCAATAAAACATTTTGGGGTGTAAGCTTCTGGACCCTCACAGAAAGTTGTTTAGCTTTTTGTTGATCTCTAGGGCAGTGATCTCCAAACGTTTTTGATCTGGCGTTTATTTAATAAAGCACTAGTAGGCGTTGATATTTATTTATTTACTTACTTACATCCTACTATTAGTAGCTAGCATTCCAAGACATAATAAACAGCTTAAGGCAAATTTGATCACTAAGCACAGTGAAGACTAATCTGTATTTCAAATAACATTTGACAATCATACCAGTCAGATTTTTAGCTTCTTGGGATGTACCAAGAAGAGAAGAAGTGTTCACCCCTGCCATCCTCTTGTCTCCTTATGCTTACGAGCAATATCACATCAAAACTGGGAGCACGGAGAGGTCCCTTCATGGCACAGCAGTTAATGAACCCGACTAGGATCCTTGAGGATGCGGGTTCGATCCCTGGCCTCACTCAGTGGGTTAAGGATCCAGCACTGCCGTGAGCTGTGCGGTAGGTCGCGGTAGGTCACAGATGTGACTCCGATCCCGCGTGGCTGTGGTGTAGGCTAGGAATCCGATTTGACTCCTAGCCTGAGGAACTTCCATATGCCACAGGTGTGGCTCTAAAAAGCAAAAAAAAAAAAAAAAAAAAAAGAGCAAGGACTAGAGATAGACTGCCTGGAGTGACTTGAGGCTCTGACATTGACTAGCAACTTACTTAAACTCTCTATGACCCCCTTTTTTTTCAAATTTAAAATGAGAATAAAACAGTCCCTTTCTCTTAGGGTTTTTGTGATGGCTAAACGAATTACTAAAGCACTTAGGGCAGTGCCCGGTGTGTGGTCAATCCCACGTAAATTCTCGATAATGTTGGCATTATATTGAACTGTTCCTTTTCGCAGGCATTTTTTTGAAGCCACTTTTCTATTTGGTGAGGGCTGCTTAGTTCAGACCACATAACGGTAATCTGCAAATCAACCTCCCTGAACCTTCAGTGACCCCCTCTTTGCTGTGGAAGCTCCCCTTCCCCCCAAGTGACCCGGAGGCGCCGGGGGGGGGGGGGGGGGGTGCGTGAGTCCAGCAGATGCGCATGCCTAGTGGAAGTGCTGTTTTCACCTGCACGTAACATGTCCCTAAATCTTAGTTTTCCTTTATTTCTTTTCTGGTTGAACAGTAAATACCTGTGTGCGTTCTAATACTTTCTTTTCACATCTCATAAGGATTTCTAGGGGGTTTCCTGGGATGTGCCCACCCACCCTGGAGGACCGTGGGCAGCGAACAGACCTGCCACACGTGCCTGCCCTGGAGTCCTGATAGTTCTACAAGCCGGACCCCAAACAAAACTGAGCCTTGGGGTGGTGGAAAGGGCGGGCAGAGCAAGGAAACCTGGCAAGAAGCCTGAGGACAGATTTAAGCTGGAGGCGTCATCCCGCTTGCCCTAAAATCTCTTTCTGAGCAAGCTGGTGAGGCAGCCAAGTTTCAGCCCCAAGGTGTCTTGAAGCTCAGAGGGGATCAGCCACGGCACGCTGAGCACCACGGGGACCAGCTCTGCGCTGCGGGCCTGAGGGTAAGTGGTGGGTTCTGCAAGGAGTTCATAGTCTGATAGAGATAACCAAAACCAAGATAGAATTTTTTGTGGGGGGGGTCTTTTTTTTTTTTTTTTTTTAGGGCCGCATCCCCGGCATATGGAAGTTCCCAGGCTAGGGATCAAATTGGCGCTGTAGCTGCCAGCCTGCACCATAGCCACAGCAACACCAGATCCTTAACCCACCGAACGAGGCCAGGGATCAAACCTGAGTTCTCATGAATACTAATCAGGCTGGTTACCCGCTGAGCCACAATGGAAACTCCCAAAGTAGAATTTAAATAGGAGTGATTTCTATTAATGTGTGAATCTAGAATCTATGTGCAAGTTATATATAAAATGCTATAACTTACAGAAGAAGAAAGCCCTCAGCTCCACTTAAGTCTTCAGAGAAAAGGCTTCCTGAAGGAAGGGGGTGGAGTCCAAGATAAGTAAGTCTTGAAAAAACACAATTTACTTCATTACTGTTAAAAAAACCAAGAACAACTATTTTTTTTTTGCTCTTTAGGGCTGCACCCATGGTCTATGAAAGTTCCCAGGCTAGGGGTGGAATTGGAGCTACAGCTGCCAGTCTACGCCACAGCTGCAGCAACTCGGGATCCAAGTCGTGTCTGCAACCTACACCACGGCTCATGGCCACACCGGCTCCCCAACTCACTGAGAGAGGCCAGGGATCAAATGCACATCCTCACGGACACTAGTCGGATTCATTTCTGCTGCGCCACAATGGAAACTCCCAAAGAAAAACTTCTTAGAACTGTTTGTTAAAGATGTTACTGATGGAAGTTCCATTTTGGTGCAGCAGGTTAAGGATCTGGTGTTGCTACAGCTGTGGCACAGGTCACAACTGCCCTGTGGATTCAGTCCCTAGCCCGGAAACATCACACACACACACACACACACACACACACTGCTGTTGTTGCTAATGACCCAGGATTTGTATAATGTCACTATGGACACTAGAATCAAAATTTCATGAGATTTTTTTTTTATTCAGTGCTGTGTGCCTGATGCTTGCAGTAATATTAGCACATAGTGAGTTCTCATTTGCCAAAGGAATTAATGAATGATTAGAGAAACTGTGTGTATGAAATGTTGAGTAGGAGGGCTCATGTTCTCTTTACAAATCATAGTATGAGGGAGTTCCCATCATGGCGCAGTGGTTAATGAACTCAACTAGTATCCATGAGGATGTGAGTTCAATCCCTGACCTCGCTCAGTGAGTTAAGGATCCAGCGATGCTGTGAGCTGTGGTGTAGGTTGCAGATGTGGCTCGGATCCCGTGTTGCTGTGGTTGTGGTGTAGGCTGGCAGCTGTAGCTCTGCTTTGACTTCTAGCCTGGGAACCTCCATATGCTGCGGGTACTGCCCTAAAAAGACCAAAAAAAAAAAAAAAAATCATAGTATGAGTATTATCGGGACTCCAGACATAAAGTTGTCCAAATCCCACAGCTGGAAAACCAAGGCCCAGAGAGGCCAAGAAATTTACTTAAAGCACTCCAGGGCCAGGCCTAGATCTGGAGTTAAAGCTTCTATTTCCTAAGCACTAGCCCAGGGCTTTCTTCATAATCCAATGGCGCGTTCCCAGAAGTACCAGATGGCAGCAACTCATCTTTCACTGCTCATACCTTCTCCAGAGCCAGGAAAGATTCTGATTCCAGAAGGCTGAAGGAAATGAAGACAGCTAGAGATTTTTCTCTCCAGATGCTATGTCTGTGCCTGGCTTCCCAGGAAAACAATGCTTTCAATTGTTGTTGTGAACATAATATAAACAGATACTGGAGTTCCCGTTGCGGTGCAGCAGTTTAAGGATTTGTGTTGTCTCTACAGCAGCAGGGCTTAGAGCTGGGAAACTTCCATATGACGAAGCTGTGGCCAAAAAAAAAAAAAAAACGGAAAGAAAAAGAGAGATGTATATTATTTACACATAATATAAATTATTATAAACAGACTAAACCCTGCCCCAAATTAAACTTGCCTACAGGAGTTCTCTGTGGCACAATAGGTTAAGGATCTGACATTGTCACTGCAGCGGCTTGGGTCACTGCTGTGGCATGGGTTAGGTCACTAGCCTGGGAATTTCCACATGCCGTGGGCACTGCCAAGAAATCAAAAAATCAAACACATGCACACAGGCACGCACACTTGCACACATGTTCTGAATTCCTTTAAAAAGAGGGGGTGGGTGAAGGGCAAACATTTGTAGCTCCAATGAGAGAAATCTTTCTAGGAAGGAAGCAGAAAGTATTTTGGATCAGGTGACTGAGTTCTTGAGGGCCTGGTGACTAACCAACTGAGGGAGACTCATTATAACCAGGTACACTGAGGCTCCTCTCCTCTGAAGAGTCGTCCGTGCTGCCTCTTAGAAGAAGAGAAAGATGGTGAACTTGGCTGACACTGAAGGGGCAGAGGCAGGTAAACCTCCCTAGGACATACCAGGTTTTGGGGACTAGGGAAGCCTGAGGTTCTTTGCAGACCGACCACATGGGTGGGGAAGCTGACTTCAGTCAAAGCCCTAGGATTTTACCCCAAAGCGGCGCTGTGCTGTGGGGGAGGCGGCCAAGGGCATCATAAAAAAGCAACATACAGGGTCTTTGGTGGCCATCAGTGTCCAGGGATAGAGCAAGGAGACTGTATGAATACCCTCAGCTATCACTATATATAAGCTATCAGTAGGTATTGATTTATTTATTTATTTTTGGTCCCATCCAGGGCATGTATAAGTTCCCAGGTCAGGGTTCGAACCCATGTCACAACAGCAGCCCAAGCTGCTGCAGTGACAACGCTGGATCCTTAACCCACTGCTCCACAAGAGAATTGCCTATCACTAGGTATTTGTTTACTTATTTATTTTAATTAAAATAATTTTTTTTTTGTCTTTTTACGCTTGCACCTGCATCATATGGAAGTCCCCAGGCTAGGGGTCAAATCGGAGCTTCAGCTGCAGCCTACACCACAACGGCAATTACAGATCCTTAACCCACTGAGGAAGGCCAGGGATCGAACCCACCTCCTCATGGATACCAGTTGGTTTCATTTCCACTGAGCCACGACAGGAACTCCCATCACTAGGTATTTATTGATTGCCTATAGGACACTAGGAATTGTACAATAGAAAAGTATGTGGATAATGATCTATATAGGAATTCACATTTAAGGAAAATACCAATTGTCTATCTTTTTACGGTGATCGAAGTCATTTTTTTTTTTCAGTCTTTTTAGGTCCGCACCCTTGGGATATGGAGGTTCCCAGGATAGGGGTAGAATCTGAGCCGTAGCTGCCAGCCTATGTCAAAGCCACTGAAGTGCCAGATCCAAGCCAAGTCTTCGACCTACACTACAGCTCATGGCAACGCCAGATCCTTAACCCACTGAGCGAGGCCAGGAATCGAACCTGCATCCTCATGGACGCTAGTCAGATTCGTTTCTGCTGAGCCACGAGGAGAACTCCTGAAGTCATTTTTTTAAATCAGTGTTAGAAGCAGGTTCATCTGGTTGGGTAGATTTGTAACTTAACTTTTGGTTAACAGTGAATACTCTTCCTGATGGTGCTAATATCTGTGCAAAGAAAAGATCAATTAACAGTGAAGATTCTTGACCGGAGACAGATATGCATAGGAATGCGGTGTGGGATTTGAGAACTTATTGTTTGCAGATTAAAAGTTAATTAAAGCATGTGCACAGCAGCTGATTTACAACGGAGCATTCCACGTTCCCCTCTGTGGTCCATCTTAGGCATTTCTGCCAGTGGGCAGTGGAGCTGGGGGCAGCTGGAAAGCCCTCTCTAGTGGCTCAGTGCTCAAAGATGAAAGGAGAGGAAGGAAAGAGGACTAGTTCTTGGGGAAAAAACGATGAGATGCCCTTTGGGTCTTGCAAAATGGAAAGAATCTGGGCGGGGCTGGATTTTGGAGAGAATAGGTACAGGAAACGGAGGAGGGTTAGATCAAGAAATACATTGCTCCGGATCGTGTAGGATTTTGTTTGCTTTGCTTGTTTTCAGTGTTCATTTTTTTTCCTTTAAACTGATGTGACCTGAAAAAGACAAGCTAGCTACATTACCTTTCCCCTAGTGAGTCTAGATAGGCACATAGGTCTTCTGTGCATGTTTATTGGCTCGAAAAACATATTTATGAATAGAGCAGGGAAACAGTTTCAACAATCTAGAATGCTGAAGAACATATTTCGGATAATAGTTCCTATTCATCCAACTGCCTTTTGCCCGTTATGCTACTTGCTTACCGTTTAATCCTTACAATCAACCGCAGGTGAATGTTGTTGAGTTCTTCAATTTACAGAGGGGAATCTGAGGCTTAGAGAGGCCAGGTCGCTAGTCCAAGTCACATCCAGGAATCGGCCAAGCCAAGGGTCAAACCAAAAAATGCCTGATACCGCAGCCTCTGTTCTACTTTCCTGGGCGGCTCTGCCTTTCTGCATTCCTGAGTAATCAGAACCGAGGTATTTTTCCTGAGTTATAGTGATCAGGTTTCCTGTGGAATTATTACTTATATGTCTATATTCTTTGCAAACTTATGAACTCCCAGGGTGGAGAGAGCTATCGAATTCATCTTTTTGTCCTTTTTGCTTAGCAGCAATGACCAGGACCTAACAGTAATAGCACTTGTCGAATATTAGGTGTTAAATGTGCACTATTCACATAGCCTTAAACCCCACACTTTTACAAAGAAGACACCGTTATTATCTTCATTCTGTAGATGAAGCAATGGAGCCACAAAGAGACGAAGTAATATGTCCAAAATGCCATAGAGGCTTTTAGTGCTCACTCTCCCTGGTTTCTTGTCTTTCTAAGCATGTGGGAGAATCATTTTCCTACCCTCTTGCATTTGGATGGCCTTGTGACTAGGAAGGGTCAATAAACTAAGGATAGGAGTTCCCGTCGTGGCTCAGTGGTTAACGAATCCGACTAAGAACAATGAGGTTGCGGGTTCGATCCCTGGCCTTGCTCAGTGGGTTAAGGATCCGGCATCGCCGTGAGCTGTGGTGTAGGCTGCAGACGCGGCTCGGATCCCGCCTGGCTGTGGCTGTGGTGTAGGCCGGCGGCTACAGCTCCTGTTAGACCCCTAGCCTGGGAACATCCATATGCCACGGGTGCGGCTCTAGATAAAGGCAAAAAGACAAAAAAAGAAAGAAAGAAACTAAGGATAGAATCGATACGTGTCACTTCTGTGCTCTGGCGTGGTGTGTGTCACTCTGTGCTCTTAGTTGATGCCATGAGACCCTCCGGCACTCAAACAGCTACAATATATTAGAGCCTCCTTCACTCTGGATCTCAGGGGTTGTGGTATTACAGCTCCTTCTCCCTCCCAAAGGAAATGTAGTATGAGTGAGAAATAAACCCCTAGGATTTAAATCACTGGGATTTTGGTTCTGATCTGTTAGCCTTTGCTATAGACTGCTATTGGTAGCTCCCTGGCCTTCCTGATTCATATGCTGAAACCTTATCCCTAATGTGATGGCATTTGAAGGGAGGGCCTTTAGGAAGTGACTGGGTCCTGATGGCAAAGCCCTCAGGAAGAGGATTCATGCCCTTATTAAAGGTACCCAAGGGAGCTCCCGTTGTGGTGCAGCAGAGATGTATTCACTAGTATCCATGAGGACGTGGGTTTGATCCCTGGCCTTGCTCAGTGGGTTAGGGATCTGGTGTTGCCATGAGCTGTGGTGTAGGTGGCAGATGTGGCTTGGATCCTGTGTTGGTTTTGGGCTGTGGCCCAAAGCTGTAGCTCCGATTGGACCCCTAGTCTGGGAACTTCCATATGCCGTGGGTGTGGCCCTAAAAAACCACGCGTGCGTGTGCGCGCGCGCGCGCACACACACACACACACACACACACACACACACACACACACACACAAAAGAGAGACCCCAGGGAACTCCCTCACCCCTTCTGCCATATGAGGATGCAGCAAGACAATAGCTGTTTATGGACCTGGGTACGGGCTCCTATATGACACTTAATCTGCCAGGACCTTGATCTTGGACTTCTCAGTCTCCACAACTATGTGAGATAAGAATTTGTTTATAAACCACCCAGTCTATGGTATTTTTGTTATAGCAGCCCAAACAGACTCAAACATCAGAGCAAACCTAACTTATCTCGACTAATACACAGAATCAGAACTCCAGTAGGTGACGGAGTGGAAATTTAGACCCAGGCAGTCTGGCTGTGAAGCCCATGCCTTGAATAACTATCCTATAAATGATCAGTAAATGTTTATTAACTGAGCGAATGAATAGATTATAAGAGGCCTTCGTTATTCTCTCACGCCTAATGATCACAATCCAGCTTTGGTGCGAGTTGAAGGTTTTCCTATTTCTAAGAATATCATGTCATTTTCATCCTGAAACACTGGACCCTCTTGATATTTATATCAAGATGAATATTTCTAATCACTGCAATGTTCGTCTTGACCTCATCTTTTGAGAGTCTTTAGCTAAATTAGAGCTTTCAGATCTCATTACAATTGAAATGTTTGGTGGTTTTGATTTGGTCTTTTTTTTTTTTTGGCTGCACCCATGGCATATAAAAGTTCCCAGTACAGGGATCAAACCTGCACCACAGCAGCCACTCGAGCCACTGCAGCGACAACACCAGATCCTTAACCTGCTGGGCTATGAGGGAACTCTGATTTAGTCATTTTTGACTCTGAATTTAAAATAGCAGCAGAGTTTCTGTTCATGGCACCGCAGAAACGAATCCGACTAGGAACCATGAGGTTGCGGGTTCGATCCCTGGCCTCGCTCAGTGGGTTAAGGATCTGGCGTTGCGGTGAGGTGTGTGGTGTAGGTCACAGACGCGGCTGGGATCTGGCATTGCTGTGGCTGTCGCGTAGGCCATATGCCACTGGTGCAGCCCTCAAAAGACAGAAAAAAGAAAAAACCCTCAACTCCCCAATGATTTGGGGGGAAAAGTTTTTATAGGCAAAATTTGGGGTGGAGGCTGCAGATGGCGTGATTTTCTTCTGATTGGCTGGTGGCAAGCTAACAGGGCAGTGCTTTAGGAATCCTGCGCTCAGCTGAAGTCACCATTCTCCACCTGCATGGGGACTCGGTTCCCTAGAAGAACTCAAAGATATTGTTATACGTGTTCCTCAAGGAGGGACCAGGACCCTGCCCCAGGGCTGCACTATTATTTCTAGACAGCTCGCCCCGTTTCTGCACTACCCCCCTCCCCTGATTAGGAACTGCTTGAAAATGTGCCCTTTGTAATTCCAGGAAGATCAGGGAGGCTGGGCGAAGCCTATTTCCTACAAATAAGAAATGGAGTGCATCAGTTCTCTTGGGGTGCCAGGGGTTAAGGATCTGGTGCTGTCACTGCAGAGGCTTGGGTTGCTGCTGGGGCTCAGGTTTGATCCCTGGACTAGGAACTTAACGAATGCCGTGGCCCTGGCCAAAAAAAAAAAGGGGGGTGGGAACACAGGAAGTGTTTTTACCACGAGCCCCAAACAGTCCTGCTGTTTCATTGCTAGTCTCATTTTTACATTATCCTTATAGTTTTTTTAAATGTCATTGTAATCAAAGTATGTCTTTTTGTTTTCTCTTACTTAATATTATATCACAAATATTTTTCAAAATTTCCTACAACACGAGTTCACAGTTATGAAGTGAAAGCATCATAATTTAATTCACTAGTCTCCTGCTTTTGAACATCTATGTGGATCCCCCTTCCTTTTTTTAACGTGTTAGAAACAGACTGACAGGAGTTCCCATTGTGGTTCAGTGGGTTAAGAACCTGACTAGTATCCATGAGGGTTTGATCACTGGCCTCACTCAGTAGGTTAAGGATCTGGCATTGCTGCAAGCTGCGGTGTAGGTCGTCGATGCGGTTTGGATCTGGCGTGGCTGTGGCTGTGGTGTAGGCCAGCAGCTCCGATTTCACCCCTAGCCAGGGAACTTACATATGCTGCAGGTGCAGCCCTAAAAATTCCAAAATAATAATAATAATAATAATAATAATAATAAACCCAAACCCCAACCCGGACTGACAGGAATAGACTTACCATACAGTTTGTTAGAGAAAACCTCTGACTTTACTGCCTGACATGGAGGAAGAGTCAAATTTTATTTATCACTTATTAGTTTGCAATTTATAGAACAGGTAAAATTATCTCATTTGATCCTGCTTCCTTCTACGTGGACAAGTCATGGAAAAAGATATAGAGCCAGGGTCAGACTCAGTTTTCCTGACATCTAACTGCTTACTGGGTTCTCGTGTCTTAACGGTGATAGATGAATTATGTCAAAATGTGTATTGGTCTGGAGTTCCCGTCATGGCTCAGTGGTTAATAAATCCAACTAGGAACCATGAGGTTGTGGGTTCGGTCCCTGGCCTCGCTCAGTGGGTTAAGGATCTGGCGTTGTCGTGAGCTGTTGTGTAGGTTGCAGACACGGCTCGGATCCCGCGTGGCTGTGGCCGTGGCTGTGGCGAAGGCTGGCAGCTATGGCTCCTGTTAGACCCCTAGCCTGGGAACCTCCATGTGCCACGAATGCTGCCCTAGAAAAGGCAAAAAGACAAAAAAAAATGTGTATTGGTCAGCTTGTGGTGCCATAGCAAAAATATCGTAGACTAGGTGGCTCAAGAAACAGACATTTATTTTTTCTTAGTTCTAGAGGCTGGAAATATGAGATCAGGGTGGCACCTGGGAGTCAGATTCTGGTGACAGCTGCCTTCTTGCTACATGCCACGTAGAGGAGAGAGCAAGAGATGGAAATCTCTTTATTTTCTTATAAGTCCATACTCCTTTCGGATTAGGCCCCACCATTATTACATCATTTGAGCTTAGTTACCCTATCTTTTCTTTTTTCTTTCCTCTTTTCTTTTTTGGCTTTTTAGGGTCATACCTATGGCATATGCAGGTTCCCAGGCTAGGGGTTGAATTGGAGCTACAGCTGCTGGCCTACACCACATCCACAGCAACGCCAGATCCAAGCCGCGTCTGCGACCTACACCACAGCTCACGGCAATTCCAAATCCTTAACCCACTGAGCAAGGCTGAGTCCTCATGGATACTAGTTAGATTCATTTCCGCTGAGCTAGGACGGGAACTCCTTTAGTTACCTTTTCGAGACTGCCCAGATACAGTCACATTGGGACTTAGGGCTTCAGAATATCGACCTTGGAGGGCTTCAGAATATCGATTCACTTCATAGCAACGTGTCACTAAGGAGACACAATTTAATAGTCAGAGTGAATGGGACATGATTCGTGTTTAACAGGTTTCTAAAACAAAAAAAAAAATTCTTTTTGACCATGCCCACAGCATGCAGAAGTTCCCAGGCCAGGGCTCAAACTTGTGTCACAGCAGTGACCTGGGTCACTGGCGTGACAATGCTGGATCCTTAACCTGCTGCACCACAAGAGAAACTCCAGGTTTCTAAAATTTAATAGCTTCTTTTCTTGGAGACTCCACCTCTGTTTTCTCCTTTCTGATGACAGTTCCTCAGGGTGTCAGGTTTCCCTCTGGGGCTCAGTACCAGGGAGGCCAGATCCTGGCCCCATCCCAGTAACTAAAGTGGTCCCTGTTACTGGAATAGCTGTGGTCTGCCCTTCTTTTCCTTGATTGTTTTCTCCATTGCTATAGTTGTCTCTTTTTTGTTAGCCAGTTCATGTTTCTTTTTTCCCTTTTTTTTAGGGCCACACCTGCAGCATATGGAGGTTCCCAGGCTAGGGGTTCAATCGGAGCTGTAGCCACCAGCCTACGCCACAGCCACAGCAACGTGGCATCTGAGCTGCGTCTGCGACCTACACCACAGCTCACAGCAACGCCGGATCCTTAACCCACTGAGCAAGGCCAGGGATTGAACCCGCAACCTCATGGTTCCTAGTCGGATTCATTTCTGCTGCACCATGACGGGAACTCCAGCCAGTTCCTATTTTTTTCCAGGAAGATATAAATTAGAAGTTAAAGAAAGAGACCATGATTCCCGTCACTAGCGCTGGGCTTCCTTTTTTTACATACCATCAATTTATAGTGGTACTATTTAAATTTTTTCACTGGAACATATTGTACTTCACAAAAAGGAAACAGTGACTGCACAATGTTTTCTTCCCACAGGGGCTTAATATTTTTCCCCACACGATGTATATCACTCTGCGTCTGAGGGTTTTATCTTTTCTAACATTTAAATAACCCCAGGAACTGATTGTTTTATCAAAATTAAGACATCCCTGTCCTTTGTGTAAGAAACCAATATGAATTCTGTCAATTGGCCAAATGAGAGTGTGGAACTAAGTTAAGTTGCTAGGTCCTGAAAAAACCAGATTATAATGAAAATATCTTCCTAACCATGACCACAGAGGTTAAAATTTAATGCAACATTAACGGTGAAGTATGATCCTTCTAATGGTCTCTGTTCCTGCTTTGTCAAAGCTAGTGCAGGATTTATGCTGCCAACAGGAATCTGTGCGCACAGAAATATGTAGCTTAGTTTTTAAATATCCCCAGCCCTTAAAAAAGGCCATTTGCTCTGTTTTATGCTTTCATGTATTTATTAGTTTATAATAATAACCATGACCTCTAGAGGCTAGACATTTTCTAGAAGCTAATGATCTGTCAGGGTTAGAGGCCTGGAGCTTCATGCTGAGACCATGAATCAGCCAACCAGCACTTTGCTTTGGGGCAACACCCTCTTCCATCAATCACTGTGACTCAGGTCCCGAAAGCCAAGAGCGTGGGTTTGGAAAGCCTACACTGCGGGCTGGCTTCACTAAATACCGCAGCACGCTACTTTCCTGCCCACATAAACCAGTGTCAGGAACTTCACACCACAGAGGCCATATCTTCTATAATTGTCACTCTTCAAAGGCCTTGAGACTGTATCTCAAAAGATCAGAATATGGGACAGATTGGCTAACTCCCTTTTCAAGCCATCAGTCAAGCAGTGCTAAAAATCTTCCAAAATGGGAGTTCCCATTGTGGTACAGGAGAAACTAGTATTCATGAGGATGCGGGTTCAATCCCTGGCCTCACTCTGTGGGTTGGGGATCTGCTGTTGCCATGAGCTATGGTGTAGGTTGCAGATGTGGCTCCGATCCTGCATTGCTGTGGCTGCGGTGTAGGCGGGCAGCTCCAGCTCCAGTTCAACCCTCTAGCCTGAGAACTTCCATATGCCACAGGTGAGGCCCTAAAAAGAAAAAAGAAAAAAAATCCAAAATGTTTTCATGTAATAGAACCTTGTTAAATAAATACTTTATACAATTTAAAAACTGTGATAGGATACAAAATCTGTAAAATTGACTTGTGATGATTTATGTACACCTATAATTAAAATAAAATCTGTTAAGAAAATAAATAAATACATAAATAAATATTAAAAAAAAAAAAAGTGTGATAGGGATTTTCTGCTGTGGTGCAGCAACGTAAGGATCCAGGGTTGTCTCTGTGGCTGTGTGAGTTTGATCCCTGACCCAGTAACTTCCATAGGCCACAGGTGCAGACATAAAAAACAAAACAAAACACCAAAAAAAGCCGTGATGGGTTTTGTAAACAGGAAAACCACAAATGAGCCAAATATTCCATTTTTTACCTTATAACTCTATTATGATGAGCTGAATTCTAGGGCAGGTTATCTGTTGAGAGAGCACACCCAGCTCCTATACCTTTCTTTCTGGAAGATCTCACAAACTAATGCTGAGAAAAGCAGGGGGCTTTTCCTCTTGAGGCTGCTCCCTTAGTTCCAGCTCAGCCCTCAGGGCCTCTTTAGAGAGTTCATGCTCAGGTCCTCTTTGTGTCCCAAGGACCACTTCTCTCTGGACTTTGCTATTCTTTTTTTTTTTTTTTTTTTTGCTTTT
Source organism: Catagonus wagneri (assembly GCA_004024745.2). NCBI lineage: Eukaryota > Metazoa > Chordata > Mammalia > Artiodactyla > Tayassuidae > Catagonus > Catagonus wagneri. The sequence goes on from PVHT021183666.1 coordinate 34,625,456, forward strand.
TAGGGTCACACCCATGGCACAAGGCAGGTTCCCAGGCTAGGGGTCGAATCGGAGCCTCTGTGACCTACACCACAGCTCACGGCAACAGTGGATCACCGATCCACTGAGCAAGGCCAGGGATCGAACCTGCATCCTCAGGGATACTAGCGTGATTTGCTTCTGCTGTGCCACAACGGGAACTCCCTGGACACTGCTGATCTTTCATTCAAGAGGAATTCATTTGGCACCTACTCTTCTCCCCATTTAGCTTCTGGGCCATCTTTCTTTCTTAGTTCTCTCACCTTTTTGACTTCTCCTCTCCACCTTCTCTGCTTCCTCTCCGTCTGTTCATTCTTGGTGTTTTCCAGGGATCTTGTTTGTCCTTTTTCTTCCCTCTTGAGGTTTTTGCTTGTTTGTTTTGTTTTGCTTTGCTTTTGCAGTGTTTTGAGGTACACATAACATACCATAAAAATCATCCATTTTTAAGGGCACAGTTGATGAGTTTAGGTAAATGTATACAGTTGTACAACCACCTTCATAATAAAGTTTTGGAAAAATGCCATCACTCCCCAAAGTTTCTTCCTGCCCATCTCTGGTTCCAGATCCACCGATCTGCTTTTTGTTGCTATTGTTTTGCCTTTTTTAGAATTTCATAGAAGTGGCATTATTGAATATGTTCTCTTTTGAGTCTGGCTTCTTTCTCTAATGTTTTTGAGATTCATCCGTATTATTTAGCGTATCACCAGTTTTTTCCCTTTTTATCGCTCAGCGGTATTCCATTGTACAGCTACACCACTTTCTGCTTTATATATAGGTTTTAACTTTTATGCCCCTGCTGTGCCTCAGTCTCCCAACCTATAAAGTGGGTATGAGACTGGTAACTTACTTAGAGCAGAGTCTGGCAGGTAGTAGGTTCTCTGCTAACTCATACTATTATATTTAATTATATACTTATGGGTGGTACAAATGTTTTACCACAGGGGGTTCAAGTCCCAAAATTTTAGGGCAGAATCTGACTTCCTGTTTGTCCGTTCAGCACCAGTGGTGCGGCTCTCTGCACCCGTCTGCTGGGTCTGCAGACAGGAGGGGAGGTAGAGAAGTGCTCTGTATTTGAGTTTTGGGAGCAGGGAGAACTGCAGGGTGGGGAGAAGGAGGATGTGACAGCAATGTATGGAAGAGCTGGACAGCAAGTGGGTACAGCAATGGGGAGGGCGGGGCGCTGGGGGCCTGGGGGCGGGGTCTGGAGAGTGGGCGTGGCCAAGGGCTTTTGGCCCCAGATACTTTGGCTCAGCCCTTTCTCCTTTCCTAGCGTACTGGGTGGAGTTGGAGTCCCAGATCATCCCGAGCCTGTGAGTTCCTTTCTTCTCTGAAAGACCAGGCTGGGTAAACGAGAGAAAGGCCGCTGGTTATCAGACCAAACTTTGCCCTTCTGTCCCTTTCCCCTAATTTTAGGGCTAGAGAGTCCAGGCCGTTGGATGGTGCCGATGAACAAAGAATTGAATACAATCAAATTCCTTGCCCTCTGCTGGAGGAAGATATGGGAGATGAGCACTTTGTTATAGCTTTTTTTTTTCTTTCCTTTTTTTTTTTAGGGCTGCACCCACAGCATATGGAAGTTCCCAGGCTAGGGGTTGAATCGGAGCTATAGCTGCCAGCCTACACCACAGCCACAGCAATGCCAGATCTGAGTTCAATGCTGGGTCATTAACGCACTGAGTGAGGCCACGGATCAAACCCACATCCTCATGGATACTAGTCGGGTTCTTTATTGCTGAGCCGCAGTGGGAAATCCCTGTTACAGCTTTTTGTTATACAGTTAGCAAAGAAGGGGGATATCTTTCTTAAGGAAATTTCTTTATTAAAATATTAGGAGGAAGATGGAGTTCCTGCTCTGCTCAGGGGGTTAAGTATCTGGCTGTTGTCTCTGCCGTGGCTGGAACTCAACCCTTACGGCGGCCGTGACTTAAGGATCCAGCCTTGCTGCAGCTGTGGCAGGTCACAGCTGGAGCTCTGATTCCATCCCTGGCCCAGGAACTTCCATATGCCATGGATGCGGCCATGCGTGGAAGACACTGTCACATCCGCTCCCAGGCTACCTCTTCAAATACACGGAAAGTATTTAGATTTCAAAAACATTCTTTTCTGAAAAGGGGTGATGAGCGGGGAGGAATCAAAATAGTTCCCACCCGTATCACTAGGGTCCCTCTCTTGCCTCAAATGAGTCAATTAACTTTCTGGGCCTCCCTCATTGTGTCAACTGTAGAATGAATGATCTCCAAACTTTTTCATTTTTGTGCTTCTATCAAATGCAGTCTGGTAGACCTGAAAGTTCTGCTGCAATGCAAGGGAACTCCCGTTCTTTTCTTTCCTTCCTTCCTCCCTTCCCTTCCCTTTTCTTTCTTTCTTTCTTTCTCTCTCTTTCTTTTTTTCTTTCTTCCTCCCTCCCTCCTTTTCTCCCTCCCTTCCTTCCTTTCTTGTTTTTTGAGTGCTGCACCCACAGCATATGGAGGTTCCCAGGCTAGGGGTCAAATTGGAGCTGTAGCTGCCGGCCTACACCATAGCCACAGCAATGCAGGATCCAAGCCACGTCTGTGACCTACACCACAGCTCATGGCAACGCCAGATCCTTAACCACTGAGCAAGGCCAGGGATTGAACCTGCCATCTCATGGATACTAGTCAGATTTGTTTCCACTGAGCCACGATGGGAACGCCCCATTCTTTTCTTTCTTAATCAAAGCATCACATATCACTTTGATACACTTTATCAAATGGAAACCTTCTCTGTAAATGTCACTAAGTTGGCAAGTTGACAACAGAAACTGTTTTTTTCTGTTCTTTGGGGAGTACTTGGTGAGGAAAGTAACTGTTTCTACTGAGAGTACATCAAGTTACTATCCCTTACAGCTGAATCTGCAGTATTGCCAGACATATCCAATACTACTTATATTGCAATCAACTTATTGTAAAGTGTATTATGTGTAATATTACTTAAAGAACACTAATGATTTATGTTTAGATAGGACTATCTTTGGGCCTACTGCCTATTTAAATACTATGATTCTTTTCAAGGACCCCTATTTCCCCATCTCTAACAATCCTCCTTGAGGTATGACCATAGATAATACCTAGTGTTAAGTCTGTGTGCATACAGTGACCACATAAGTGTATACTGTTTGGATGAATGGAGCTTACTGTTGTCTGTCTTGTTATTATTATTATTTTTTTTGCCTTACCTAGGGCCGCACCCACGGCATGTGGAGGTTCCCAGGCTAGGGGTCTAACAGGAGCTGTAGCCGCCGGCCTTCGCCACAGCCACAGCCACGCGGGATCCGAGCCGCGTCTGCAACCTACACCACAGCTCACGGCAACGCCGGACCCTTAACCCACTGAGTGAGGCCAGGGATCAAACCCGCAACCTCATGGTTCCTAGTCGGATTCGTTAACCACTGAGCCATGACGGGAACTCCTGTCTGTCTTATTTTGAGTATCACCAGTTTTAACCAGATGAGCACCAGTGTGAAAAATGGTGACTGTAAACAAACAACCTGGCAACTATAAAGGAAAATTCAGAACAAGTCATTATTTAAGAAAAGATACAAGGGAGTTCTTGTTGTGGCTCAGCAGAAACAAATCTGACTAGAATCCACGAAGATGCAGGTTTGATCCCTGGCCTTGCTCAGCGGATTAAGGATCTGGCATTGCCGTGAGCTGTGGTGTAGTTTGCAGATGCAGTTCAGATCTGGCATTGCTGTGGCTGTGGTGTAAGCCAGCAGCTGGAGCTCCATTTCGACCCCTAGTCTGGGAATCTCCATATTCCGCAGGTGCAGCCCTAAAATTAAATATAAAAAAAAAGACAAGAAAAGATATAGGAATTTCCCTGTGACACGGCAGGTTAAGGATCCAGTGTTGTCATTGTAGCGGTGTGGGTTTAATTCCTGGCCTGGGAACTTCCATAAACCTCAGGAATGGCAAGGAAAAAAAGAAAGGAAGGAAGGAAGAAAGAAAGGAAGAGAGAAAGAAAAAATACAGCTAGAAAATTAAATAAGAAATGGAAGACTCCCATGAAACATCAAAATGTTTCAGCTATACAAGGAAAATGAAGACAAGATGCTATATTCAGTAAACTCTGTATTTTTTGGAAAAACATTTCTAACATTTCCAATGTCTTACCTTGTAAAAAGAGTAAAACTCATAAAAGCGAACATTCTAAACATGCCAAAAAGGGTCTAGGCATTATCAAACCAAAGATTCTATTTATCAGAATCCAGCCTTTTCTCTTTCATCTTCATTTTTATCTGTTGTTGACAAGAAAAGAAAGAAGAGGAAAACAAATTTAAAGTGTTAGACAAGGAGTTCCTGTTGTGGCTCAGTGGGTTAAGAACCCGACTAATATCCATGAGGATGTGGGTTCGATCCCTGGCCTCTTTCAGTGGGTTAAGGATCCGTCATTGCCATGAGCTGCCATGTAGGTCGCAGATGCGGCTTGGATCTGGTGCTGTGTGGCCGTGGTGTAGGCTGGCAGCTGCAGCTCTGATTCAACCCCTAGCCTGGAAACTTCCATATGCTGCAGGTACGGCTGTAGAAAGAAAAAAAAAAAATGGTCTTAGCCAAGACTCATGGTTGGACATAACGTGTAAGAAGCTTTCAGAGAGGAGTTCCCATCGTATCTCAGTGGTTAACAAATCCGACTAAGAACCATGAGGTTGTGGGTTCGATCCTTGGCCTTGCTCAGTGGGTTAAGGATCCGGCGTTGCCTGAGCTGTGGTGTAGGTCACAGATGCGGCTTGGATCCTGCGTTGCTGTGGCTGTGGTGTAGGCCGGAGGCTACAGCTCCTGTTGGACCCCTAGCCTGGGAACCTCCACATGCCATGGGTGCGGCTCTAGATAAAGGCAAAAAAAGACAAAAAAAAAAAAAAAAGAAGCTTTCAGAGAAACATCAGCTCTCCCCAGAAAAGTGGAGTCAAGGCAAAGCCAAAAGAGCTGTGTAAGTGTTTATGTGTTTCTCCATCCAGAAGAAGACAGTAAACACCAGGTGGCCAGTACTTCCCGAGATGATTGCAGTGAAGATCTCAAAACTGCCCCATACCGTCTTGATGATGGGATCCTAGCAGATTCCAAAAAAAAAAAAAAAGCGGAGAAAGGCACACAAGGAGATCATTGTTGGCCTTGTATTAGGAGTTGCCATCCCTGAAATAAACAACTGTCCTTATCGCATAGAGCGTCCTTTGTCATCCGGCCCATCTGTGCTGGAATTGAGGACATGTATCTCAGGAGATCCAATTTTGGGTGGAGAGCTTGAAAGATAAGAGGGCTTCTCAAGCCCTAAAAAAAAAAAAAAATTAGGCAGTAGCTTTGGTCACAGTCAAGAAATTTTTCTAACTCAAAATACTTAAGACATTTTTTTCCTTGGGGGGCCGGGTTAGTCCCCAGCAGTCACTGCAGTTACTTGTCCTCAACAGCTCTCACACCTGTCAAGAGACAGAAGTGGGGAAGGGAGTCACCATTTTTCGATTGTGCAGAAATCGGGCAGAGCAAAAAAAAAAAAAAAAAAGAATTCGGGCAGAGATCTCTTTGTGGAGAAACAGTTCAAGTTCAGAGCCACATTGCAGCAGAAACGAATCCGACTAGGAAACATGAGGTTGCAGGTTCGATCCCTGGCCTCACTCAGTGGGTGAATGTCCCAGCGTTGTCATGAGCTGTGGTGTGTAGGTCACAGACGCAGCTCAGATCTACAGCTCCGATTCGACCCCCTAGCCTGGGAACCTCCACATGCCTCCAGTTTGGTCCTAAAAAAGACAAAAAAGAAAAAAAAAGAAAAAGAAAAGAGTAGAGACACCTCACTCAGAGTGACCTGAGATCCTGCGAGAGAAATCAGAAGCCAGTGGGCCCCTAGGAGAAAGCCAGTCTTCTGAAGATTTCTTTAGTTCCTCAGCCAGAGTCACCTCCTTGTTCTCAGAAAGAACATAGGTTTGGATAAGTGGCCTTTGGATTTAGTTTGACTGGAAGAAGTAAGCTTTGCCTAAAAGGGGCCTGGAGTGTATTTACTGGCATGGTGGATGCTAGCGATGGAGTTCCTAGGACTCCTAGAAACATTTTGGAGACTTCGTGAGACTTAAAGAAGGCAGTAATGAAGACTCAGGTGTCGTGACTGAAGTCCTTAGTGAGTGTAGCTGGATGACAAAATGTGTTTGCAACAGGTTGCAAGAAACTCATGTGTTAAAATATATTCATACAAAATTGAATTCATCTTTTTTTTTTTTCTAAAAAAGCAAGCGTTTTGGAGTTCCCATCATAGCTCAGCGGAAACAAATCTGACTAGCATCCATGAGGATGGATGCCAGGTTTGATCCCTGGCCTCGCTCAGTGGGTTAAGGATCCAGTGCTGCCGTGAGCTGTGGTGTAGGTCGCAGATGCAGCTCCGATTTGACCTCTAGCCTGGGAACCTCCATTTGCGGGTTCGGCCCTAAAAAGCAAAAAAAAAAAAAAAAAAAAAAAAAAAAAAAAAAAAAAAAAGGAAAAAAAAAAAGAAAACCCCAGAAAAAAAGCAAGTGTTTTTTTTCCTGAAGAGCCTTGAGTGGAAATAACAACCAAGACAAAATACTTAAATCCAGGTATTAACCAGGGATATGAGCTAATCGAAAATGCAAAGCAGAGTTTTTCAGCCTTTATGTTTGTGGTATTTTGTACTAAGACAATAAGAAATTCTTAGCATGATATACATGCATTCACATACATGCATACATACATGCACGTATACATACACACGTTTTTCTTTCTTTGGCTGTGCCCATGGCATGTGGAAGTTCCCAGGCCAGAGAGCTGAACCACAGCAGGGACTATAACCACTGCAGTGACAACGCTAGATCCATAACCACTAGGCCACCAGGGAACTCCCATACATACTTTTGAATTTTAGGATGGTTTTTATTGTTGTTGTTGTAAGTTGAAGAAAATGGATTGGAGAAGTAGGGAAACAGGAGTTTCTTGGGATTTTAACATTGAGTTATCAGCAAATCTAGATAAGGCAATGTCACCTGAACTCCAGTTTGAGTAAGAATAGAAAATAGTAATATTAGTTGTCTACCTTTTCAGAAAAAAAAATTTTTTTAAATGTAATAATCCTGTGTGACTTTATTTCTAAGAAACAGTTAAGTGACTGGTAAAAAATGATGTTTTACAAAGAGGGATTTTCGGCAAATGTTAAAATGATCATATATTTTTTCTCCCAAAAGTTCTGGTGTCAGAGTTCCCTTCATGGTTCAGTGGTTAACGAATCCAACTAGGAACCACGAGGTTACGGGTTCGATCCCTGGCCTTGCTCAGTGGGTTAAGGATCCGGCGTTGCCGTGAGCTGTGGTGGAGGTGGCAGACGCGGCTCGGATCCTGCGTGGCTGTGGCTGTGGCGAAGGCTGGCAGCTACAGCTCCTGTTAGACCCCTAGCCTGGGAACCTCCATATGCCGCGGGTGCGGCCCTAGATAAGGCAAAAAGACAAAAAAAAAAGTTTTGATGTCTTGTAGATAGCCTGGGTTTAGGTTTCCTTATCATAGGAGAAATAGCTATTTGAACAAAACTTAGAATTTGATATTTAGCTATAAATTTAAATACTATGATTTGGAGTTCCCGTCACGGCTCAGTGGGAGTGAATCTGACCAGTATCTATGAGGAGGCAGGTTTGATCCCTGGCCTCACTCAGTGGGTTAAGGATCCGTGTTGCTATGAGCTGTGGTGTAGGTCGTCGATGTGGCTTGGATCCTGCATTGCTGTGGCTGTGATGTAGGCTGGCAGCTACAGCTCGGGTTCAACCCCTAGCCTGGGAACCTCCATATGCCGCATGTGCAGCCCTAAAATGGCAAAAAAAAAAAATAAACCCCGCTAGGATTCTTCTAAAGCATTATGCAGTTTAAAAATATGAGCACTTTTGGACAAATAGATGGTTACTTAAATTGCCAATTACATTGCCTCGGCTTTTTGTTGTTGTTGTTGTTATCGTTTAAGCAGTCAGATTTTTGTTACTCCAAATATTCCTTTAAAGATTCAAAGCTCAGTACTTGGTAATGTGGGATCTTAAATATTATATGTACATTATTTATGTGTTGCAATGAACAATATTTTACAGCTACCTTTGACAAATATGAGAGCAGATACATAATTGTTTGTAGTCTTAACTGTTGTTGGAAATTTATTATTTTTTAAAATATTGTTTTTATGTTTTCCACAATGCACAGTGTTTTTCTGTTTGCATGCATAAACACTAAGACAATTTAGAGGGGTGCACAAATGTTCCTTTTGTGAGCTCCCTGGAAAACTAACTAAAGCACTTTCAATTTGGAGCACATATTGCCTGTCAGTTGTTTTTGGCTCTTTTATACAGTTTAGAGGCAACTCTTTGGTTTTGGTAAGCATTCATTTCCCAAAATTTGATAATGACTTTAGCTGTCACACTTCGTTTGAGGTGACGCTTGTGAAAGAGAGAAAGCTGTGGGTCTTTTCTTTTCCTCTACCATCATTCCAACGCAGAAATGCTTACTCTCCCTGAATTTCCGCTTGTCTACGTAGCCTTGGAGCCCTTTGGTGTATGTGAAAAGTGAGAGGCTACAACCAGCCAAGAATACTTTAGGTGGGGTTATGTGTGCACCTGCAGAAACCCTGAGCAGGGGCACTTGTGCGCTCTTACCGTGTTTCGTGATTGATTGGCAGTGTGTCAGCCAAAGGACAGAGCCAAGGTCACCTTCAGAGGCCCCTCTTCCTTGTGTCAGACAGTTAGGTCTTATCCCTCCTGTTTATTTTGCAGACACAGGCCTGCTAAGTAGCATTTGGGGATGAAGATATCTGTTTCTTTTAACAAAGTTGCATTATTTGCTACTGATTTCTTTCTTTCTTTCTTTCTTTCTTTCTTTGTTTTTCTCCTTCCTTCCTTCCTTCCTTCCTTCCTTCTTTCTTTCTCTCTTCCCTTCCTTCCTTCCTTCCTTCCTTCCTTCCTTCCTTCTTTCTTTCTTTCTTTCTTTCTTTCTTCCCTCCCTCCCTCCCTCCCTTCCTTCCTTCCTTCCTTCCTTCCTTTCTTTCTCTCTCTCTATTTCTTGGCTGCACCTGAGTCCTATGGAGGTTCTAAGGCGTGGGGTCGAATCAGAGCTGCAGCTGCCAGCCTGGGCCATAGCCACACCAACACGGGAACTAGGCCACGCAGGATCCTTACTCCACTGACTAAGGTCAGGGATTGAACCCACATCCTTATGGATACTAGTAGGACTCATTACCACTGAGCCACTGTGGGAACTTCCATGTGCCATGTATCTGAATAAAAGAAAGCTCTTCTGGGGATAGCTCTTTTCTTTTTCTTTCTTTCTCTCTGTCTTCCTTTCTTTCTTTCCTTCCTTCCTTGCTTCCGGAAGAAAAGTTGATCTCTAGGAAGTGGTCTTACCTTTATTCAGTCTGGACAAAGGGAAATTCCAGCGCTCATGATCTCGGTGGTGTCGAGGTTGGTCTAGGAAGATCAGAGGCTGCAGCCCTGGATGGCCTAAGGCTGTTTAGGGGAGGAGAATGGGCTGGGGAGATGTGGAGAGAGGATGTGGAAGTCACAAGAGAACCACCCCTGCCCACTTCTGTGTGAGATGGCCCTCCTTTGTGCCAGGGAGATGGCAGGGCCCCTGGGGTCTCCATTTGTGTGTGTAGCCTTACAGCAGAGTATTTCCTTGAATCTCACTTAATGGAAGTCATGCGTGCACATGATAAAAATTCAAATAATATAAAAAGATATGTAGGGAAAGTAATTCTTCCTTTCAATTTCTTCTTTCTCTTCTTCCTCTTCTTCTTCCTTTTCTTCCTCTTCCTCTCCTTCTTCTTCCTATTCTTCCTCTCCTTCTTCCTCTTCCTCTCCTTCTCCTTCTTCCTCTTCCTCTCCTTCTTCTTCCTGTTCTTCTTCCTCCTCCTTCCCTTCTTCTTCTTCCTCCCCTCCTCCTCCCCTTCTCCTTCTTCTCCTTCTCCTCCTTCTTCTCCTTCTCCTTCTTCTCCTTGTTCTTCTTCTTCTCCTTCTCCTTGTTCTCCTCCTCCTCCTCCCTCTTCTTCCTCTTCTCTCCTCCTCTTCTTCTTCTCTGTCTCCTTTTTCTCCTTCGCCTTCTTTTCTTTTTCTCCTCCTCCTTCTTTTTGTACGGAGAAAGTTTTTTTTTTTTTTTTCAGAGAAAGGTTTATTGCGGGACCAAACAAGGAGTTGGGTGACTTGGACTCAAAAATCCAGCCTCCCTCGTGGTTTTTGGGGGGAGAAGTTTCTAATAGGCAACATTTGGGGTGAGGGCTGCAGGGTGAGTGACTTTTTTCTGATTGGTTGGTGGTGAGGTAACAGGGCAGTGCTCCAGACACCTTGCTCTCAGCCTAAATTACCATTCTCCACCTAGATGGGGAACTTAGTTCCCTCAGAAGAACTCAAAGATGTTGTTATGTATATTCCTTGAGGAGGGACTAGGATTCTGTCCCAAGGCTGCACTGTTGTTTCTTTTGAAATTAAAAAAAAAATTTAATGGCCTTGTTGCAGCATAGGGAAGTTCCCGGGCCAGGGACTGAATCTGAGCCACAGCTGCACCCTACCCTGTAGCTGCGGCAATGCTGGATCCTTTAACCCACCGTACCGGGCTGGAGGTTGAACCCACAACTCCGAGGTGACCCGAGCCACTGCAGTCGGATTCTTAACCCACTGCATCACAGCGGGAACTCCTGCACTTGAGTTTCTGGACTCTTCTTGCCTTGTTTCTGTAACTATTTTGACTCTGCCTTTTGGGACTCAGGGCAGATCAGGGAGGCTGAATGAAGCCTATTTCCCATAAACAAGAAATGGGGGACACAGAAAGGCTTTGTATCCAGGAGCCCCACAATTTCCCCCCAGTCTTAGCATATATCATGTGTTCAACAAACTATACCATTTTTTTTTCCTTTTTGACTGCTCCACAGCATATGGAGTTCTCTGGGCCACGGATCAGATTGGAGCCATAGTCATGACCTAAGCCACAGCCGTGGCAACACCAGATCCTTAACCCACTGTGTCGGGCCAGGAATCGAACCTGTGTCCCAGTGCTCCCAAGACACTGCCAATCCCGTTTTGCTACAGGGAGTACTCCAAACTGTATCTATTTATAGTTGCCATGTAATATTAACAACAATACTAGATAGTAAGATCGTGGAACTAGTTTAGGATTTCTGATAGTTTCTGGACTGCGTGCGTTGGGAGAAAGTAACCAGATCTGGTTAAAAATTCAAACTACCAGTTCTGATTCTCTGATCTCTAATTTAGGTCTCTTCCTGTACTTCCTGGGAAGCCCACCATTCACACAGCTCCCATTCCAGGATTCTCAAATCTGCAGAGATTAGATAATCATCTGCTTCTCGTCAGGCCCTGGGACCCTCCCTGGCTGCGTACTGTGGTGAATGGTCAGTTGGGATTGCCCGGCATTCCCAGGTCTTGGGGTTAGAAATCAAGACTTTGTGGTGGGAGTTCCCGTCGTGGCGCAGTGGTTAACGAATCC
>PVHT021183666.1:34637947-34702919 GCA_004024745.2 Catagonus wagneri
AAAAAAAAAAAAAAGACTTTGTGGAGTTCCCCCTGTGGCTCAGCGGGTTAAGAACTGACTAGTATCTGTGAGGAGGTGGGTTCAATCCCTGGCCTCATTCAGTGGATTAAGGATCCAGCATTCCCATGTCTATGGTGTAGGCCACAGTTGCAGCTCTGATTTGACCCCTAGCCTGGAAGCTTCCATATGCTGCAGGCGCAGCCCTAAAAAAAAAAAAAAAGAAATCAAGACTTTGAAGTTTTTCTCCAATCTTTCCCATGGACTTGCTAAACAACCAGCTTTCAGGGACTTGCTGGAGCCTCCTGGAGGTGGCCTCCGGGCAGGGGTAACAGCAAGGTAAATGGGTACCGCTGAGTTCAAAGAACTTTGGTACCAGTTATCTTGCCATCACAGCAAGGGGATTTAGGCATCTCCCTAGCGTCTTGTAGACTTCGAGACATGAAGAAGGATGATGACATGTGTGAACTTCCAGGCGGGGAATGGTGAGGGGAGGGCTGCGGGGCCAGTGAGATGGTGCAGCTGGGAGCACAAAGCACAATTGCTGCCCATAATGACAACCTTTGACTGGATCAGAATGGGACCCAGGTGAGCCAGGTCTCCTGGTGATTTTAATCTGCTTTCAAGGTTTAGCTGCTTTGAGCTCTGTGAATTTCAAAGGGCGTAATAGTCAGCTTGGCTAACACATTAATTTACATAGAGGCTTTAAAAATTAAGCCAATGAATACCTAGTGAACACCTGTCATATGCTAAATACTGTGTTATGTGCTGTGGGAATTTTTTTTTTTTTTGGCTTTTGTCTTTTTAGGGCTGTACCTGAGGCATATGGAGGTTCCAAGTCTAGGGGTCGAATTGGAACTGCAGCTGCCAGGCTGCGGCATAGTCACAGCAACGCGGGGTCCGGGCCTCGTCTGCAAACTACACCACAGCTCACAGCAACACGGGATCCTTAACCCACTGTGTAAGGCCAGGGATCGAACCTGTGCCCTCATGGATGCCAGTCAGATTTGTTTCTACAGAGCCATGATGGGAATTCTCGCTGTGGAAAATTCTATGAATCATAGTCCCTGCCCTCTAGGAACTCCTAATCTGGTGGAGGATAAAAGACATGTAGATCAAGAACTGAGGAGTTCCTGCCCTGGCTCAGGGGAAAAGAATCCGACTAGGAACCACAAGGTTGCAGGTTCTTATCCCTAACCTCGCTCAGTGGGTTAAGGATCTGGCGTTGCCGTGAGCTGCGGTGTAGGTTGCAGATGCGGCTTGGATCCTGCGTTGCTGTGGCTGTGGTGCAGGCCAGCAGCTGTAGCTCCAGTTAGACCCCTAGCCTGGAAACCTCCACATGCTGCCAGTGTGGCCCTAAAATGACAAAAGGCAAAAAAAAAAAAAAAAAAAAACTGAAATGGGTGGAAAGTGGTAAAAATTCAAGATAAATACAAATAAACTGTAAAGCAAGTTCAGAGGCGGGAGAACCTTTTAATAACCACTGATCTGGAGTAAATTTTTCGAGCAAGAAATAGTTGTGTAAAACCTGAAGGATTAGAGATGCAGAGGGCATGCTGGGGAGGTGGAGCGGGGCTTGAGGTAGACAAGCCGGGGTGTGTATTGAACTCCTGCAAGTGCACAAAAGAGATTGGAAAAATAGACTGAAATCAGAGCGTAGGGGTCCTTATGGTCTGTGTAAGAAGCTTGGACCTTAATCTTCAGGTGATGATTATTGCAGCAACGGTGCCACTTGGGTGAGATGAGGGTTTTAGGAGGAAGTGGAGTTAGAAGACAGGATGGAAGGAAGGGAAGGATGGAATGTGGAGGACATAATGTAATTATTAGGTTTAGGGCGTTCCCTTCGTGGCTCAGTGGTTAACGAATCCGACTAGGAACCATGAGGTTGCGGGTTCGATCCCTGGCCTCACTCAGTGGGTTAAGGATCCGGCGTTGCCCTGAGCTGTGGTGTAGGTCGCAACCGCGGCTCGGATCTGGTGTTGCAGTGGCTGTGGCGAAGGCCAGCAGCAAAAGCTCCAATTGGACCCCTAGCCTGGGAACCTCCATATGCTGCAAGTGCAGTGCTTAAAAAAAAAAAAAAAGATTTTAGAGGAAAGAGGGAGGTCTCTTCTTTATGGATGAAGAATGAGAGGCAGTGTGAAAGTGCCTCTCTGCTCTGGGGCCAAACAGACCTGCGTTTGAACCCTAGCTCTGCCACATACCTTTTGTGTGAGCTTGGGCAAGAGACTTAACGTCGCTAAGCCTCAGTTTCCTCATCCGTAAAATGGGATAGAAAATAGCCTTTTTCTTGGAGGAGATGTGAGGATTAAATAAGACAATATGTGTTAAAATTTGTAGAATGATGCCTGGCATGTGCTCAATAAAAGCTAGTTATTTCAAAGAATTTATTGCCACTAATAATGGAATGATTGTGGACGGAAACTTGGGGACACTGACATTTTGGGGGGTGGGGGAAGAGAATTCAGAGAAGACAGGAAGAAACCGTGGAAGAGGATCAATGGATTATAATTTCGCAGCATAGGGTGGAGTTCCTCAAGGACTTTGTAGCCACTGTTATCAATTGAAATGAGATGTTACTATAGCTGTGTATAGAGAAAACACCATTAAATTTGAAGGGGAATGTATTAGTTTGCTAGGGCCTTTTTTCCTTTTTTTACTCATTATATCACTATTATCATAGCAATCTAGTAATTTATGTGATATAACCATTATCATCCCTGAAATACACATGAGAAGACTGAGACAGGAAACAAAAAAGAATTGTCCAAGATCACTAAGGTACTTGAAAGCATGAAATTAAAGCAGAGTTATCTTCATTTCCAGTTTAATCTTTCATTTGAGACCACTACACATAAAGTTTGAATATCATTGTTCTGTCACCTTAATTTTGTGTGAGAAAGTGTGCTTTTTAATCTGATTATCTTTTTTTTTCACAGCTTTTATTTATTTATTTATTTATTTTTATCATCACAGGTCAATTTGATAGCAGGGACTTTTTTTCTTTTTTTTTTTTTTGGTCTTTCTGTCTTTTAGGGCCACACCCACAGCACATGGAGGTTCCCAGGCTAGGGGTCTAATCGGAACTGCAGCTGCTGGCCTTCGCCACAGCCACAGCAACACTGTATCCTTAACCCAGTGAGCGAGGCCAGGGATCAGACCTGTGTCCTCATGGATGCTGGTCAGGTTCGCTAACTGCTGAGCCATGATGGGAACTCCTCTAGGGCTTCTAGAACAGCAGCACAAACAAGGTGACTTGAGCAACAGAAATGTATTCTCACAAATCTGGAGGTGAGAAATCCAAGGTCAAGGGGTTGCCAGGGCTGGTTCCTTCTGAGGGTGCGAGAGTATCTGTTACACGGCTCTCCCTTAGCTCCTGGGAATTTGTTGGCAGTCTTGGCATTCCTTGACCTGTAGACGCACCGTCCCCGTCTCTGCTTTTGTCATCACATGGCACGTGTGCCTGTGTCCACATTTCCCCTTTTTATAAGGACACCAGTCATATGAGGTTAGGGACCCACCCTAGGCTTGTGTGACCTCCCCTTAATTAACTACACCTGCAACGACCCTATTTCCAGAAGAAGGTCATGTACTGAAGTGCTGGGGGTTAGAACTGCCACGGATGAATTTTGTGGGGACCCCATTCCACTTGCAACAGGGAGGAGGCCTTCAGGAGAACGGTTTCAACAGAGATCCAATTGCACACAGGGCAAGAGAAGTCAGAAGGTGGAACTCTGAGCTGGAATGGAAATAAAAGAGCATGGGACAAGTTGAAGTAGCTTGACCATGAGGGCAGAGAAGATGTTTATACTGAGGGCAAAGCAAATGGGTATCTGAGCAAGAACATGTGTCCATGTCCAAGTCCAAGGGTGGACTATTCTGCACCCTCCTGCCAGTCCCCACACTCTTCTTTTTTCTTTTTTTGGTTTTCAGGGCTGCACCTGGGGCATAGGGAAGGTCCCAGGCTAGGGGTCGAAT
Source organism: Catagonus wagneri (assembly GCA_004024745.2). NCBI lineage: Eukaryota > Metazoa > Chordata > Mammalia > Artiodactyla > Tayassuidae > Catagonus > Catagonus wagneri. The sequence continues at coordinate 34,641,920 of PVHT021183666.1, forward strand.
CAGAGCTACAGCTGCTGGCCTACACCACAGCCACGGCAACGTAGTCTCCGAGCTATGACCGCGACCTACACCCCAGTTCACGGCAACATCGGATCCCCGACCCACTGAGCGAGTCCAGGGATTAAACCTGCATCCTCATGGATTCCAGTTGGGTTCGTTTCTGTTATAGCATGACAGGAACTCCCCCAACACTCTTTTTTTTTCCTTTTGGCTGAATTATATGGAGAATTGTTTCATCTCCCTGCTTTGCTCATGAAACAAAACCTGCCACTGAGAGACAAAGCAAGCACATGCCAGCAACTCTGATTTATACTATGCTATAGAAATATAAGTAGGAAAGGAAGAAAGAAGTCCTTCTTTGGCTATACAGTGCATTCACACTCAGAGAATTTCAGGATTTCTTTTAAAATACGTTTCTTCCCCCCAAAGAAGATGAAGTACATGTCCTTTGAGGAAAAGCTTTAAAGATAGCGATAATCTTAATTAAATAGCCTTTCATATTCAGAAGGGAACAAAATTATAAATGTACATGCAACTTTCTCAACCATATATTCCTTTTAATGATATTAATACGTCCCTGGAGATAACAGTAAAGCTCCTTCCTAATTAGGTAGTATTTTATTAAACTGAATGAAATTTCATGTTAGTTTGAACTGCGTTTTCAAGAATTAAATAGTAATCATAGTCTCAGATACAGGAGGGTTTTGCTTTCTTCCATGAAAATAATTGGTGCTGGTAAAAAAAAAATCAAAAAACAAGTTTTAGGATGAAGGAATGAATTTGCTTGTTAAACGAAGACAATTCAGATTCCTTAATATCTTGGAGTTCCCATCATGGCGCAGTGGAAAAGGATCCAACTAGGAGCCATGAGGTTGCGGGTTCGATCCCTGGCCTTGCTCAGTGGGTTAAGGATCTGGTGTTGCCATGAGCTGTGGTGGAGGTCACTGATGCGGCTCAGATCCCGCGTTGCTGTGGCTGTGGTGTAGGCCGGCAGCTGTAGCTCCGTTTAGACTCCTGGCCTGGGAACCTCCATACACTGTGGGTGCGGCCCTAAAAAGCAAAAACAAACAAACCAAAACAAATTCCTCAAGCTCTTGCCAAGCACGAGTGTGGTATGTATTACTTATTTTTGGCTGCGCCTGTGGCATGTGGAAGTTCCTGGGCCAGGGAGTGATGGAACTTGTGCCACAGAAGCAACCCGAGCTGCTGCAGTGACAAGGCCAGATCCTTAACCGACAGCACCACAAGAGAACTCCACATGACTGTGTTATTGATGATTCTACTTACGCCAAGATAGCTATCTTAAGTAAGAAGTAGAACAATTTAAATTTGGTAGAAGCCTAACTTTTGTAATTAACTGATAGTTTTAATCAAATAAGTCGAAATAATTGATGTTTACTGATTCAGCCTTAATTCAGCATTAAGGGCATAGGATAGGCCCAGAGCATGAGGAAGAAGAAAGACTTGCGTTCAAACCGTGGCTCTTATGATTAAAGAAAAGAGAGGGAGGGAGTTCTCCTTGTGGCACAGTGGTTAACGAATCCGACTAGTATCCATGAGGATGCGGGTTTGATCCCTGGCCTCGCTCAGTGGGTTAAGGATCCGGTGTTGCCATGAGTTGTGGTGTAGGTCACAGACGAGACTGGGATCCCCCATGGCTGTGGTGTAGGCCGGCAGCTGTAGCTCCAAATCAACCCCTAGCCTGGGAACTTCCATATGCCATGTGTGTGGCCCTAGAAAGCAAAAAAATAAAAAAATAAAAAATAATAATAATAATTAATAATAATAAAATAAAATAAAGCAAATTCTGAGGGTTCCTTTAAAAAAAGAAAAGAGAGGGAGAGCAAAAAGTGTATAAAACTGGAAATGATAGAGATGAAAATAATTGTGCATATAAATCCCTAAAAGGAATAAGCAGAAATGAAAAATATGAAAGTACCAATCACCATACAAGATGTTGGAAAGGTGATTAAAAAGCTGAGGTTGGAAGTGTTCCCTGGTGGCTCTGTGGGTTAAGCATTGGGCATTGTCAGGAGTTCCCGTCGTGGCTCAGTGGTTAACAAATCCGACTAAGAACCATGAGGTTGCAGGTTCGATCCCTGGCCTTGCTCAGTGGGTTAAGGATCCGGCGTTGCTGTGAGCTGTGGTGTAGGTTGCAGACGCGGCTCGGATCCTGCGTGGCTGTGGCTGTGGTGAAGGCCGGCGGCTACAGCTCCTGTTAGACCCCTAGCCTGGGAACTTCCATATGCCGCGGGTGCGGCCCTAGATAAAGGCAAAAAGACAAAAAAAAAAGAAAAAAGGATTGGGCATTGTCACTGCTATGGCTCTTATTACAGCTGTGGCTCGGGTTACGTCCTTTGCCCAGGAACTCCTGCATGTTGCTGGTACAGCCAAAAAAAAAAAAAAAAAAGCTATAATTGAAGAAGTTAACAGGACCAGACAGATTCACACCTGATTTTTTTTTTCTCAGTTTTAAAGGCTCTGTTATTCAAATATTTATAAACTAGTTTTGGTGATAGACAATGATCACATGTGAACGTAGATGCAAAATTTCTAAAATAATAGATTCTATTAAAAGGAGATAGAAATACCATGTGTTTGGATGGTAAGACAATATTAAAATGGCCAATCCTTCCAAAATAGTAAATTTAATGCAATTCTTTATTAGGATCCCAGTGGCTTTGGATTGAGGAGGATTCAATAAAATGATATTAAAGTTTATATAGGGGAGTTCCTGTCGTGGCAGAGTAGTTAACGAATCCAACTAGGAATCATGAGGTTACGGGTTCGATCCCTGGCCTCGCTCAGTGGGTTAAGGATCTGGTGTTGTCGTGAGCTGTGGTGTAGGTCGCAGACGCGGCTCGGATCCCTCGTTGCTGTGACTGTGGTGTAGGCCGGCAGCTACAGCTCCTGTTAGATCCCTAGCCTGGGAACCTCCACATGCCGTGGGTGCGGCCCTAAAATGATAAAAGGCAAAAAAAAAAAGTTTATATAGAAATAGAAATGTCCCCAAATGGCCCAGAAAGATATACAAAGACTAGTGAGGAAGGATTTACAAGATATCAAAACATACTGTAAATTAAATGTTGTATTGGCACAGGAACAGGTGTTAGATCAGCAGAACTGAATAAATAATCTGGAAACAGAGCCTGGAATGTATAAGCATTTTCTATATTAGAAAGTTGATAGTTTAGTTCCATGGGAAAAGGATGCATTCTATAAGGAATGATCCTGGCAAAGCTGGCTATCCATTTGGAAGAAAAACTTGGACCCCTATCTTATGTATATTTAAAAATAAAGATATATGTAAAAACTAAATATAAAAGTTTAAACTATGCTTTCTTGCAACATAACTGGGAGATTACATTCCTAGATTTTCTGAGAATTGGGAATGATGAAGAAAGACCCTTTTAATCAGAAGCTTAATCATATTTAACTACATAAAAATTCACACTTTTTTTTTTTGGCCACACCCAAGGCATTTGGAAGTTCCTGGGACCAGGGATTGAACCTGAGCCACAGCAGGGACCCAAACAACTGCAGTGACAACGCTGGGTCCTTAACCCACTGCACTACAAAGGAAACTCCAAAAATTCACATTCTTGTGTGGTGAAGTTATCATGGGTGAAGGCAATAGACAAATGAAAAATCTGGAAAAAAGTAATTATGATGCAGGTGACAGGTAGATTTGTGATGAAAATATACCAAGAACCCTTACAAATGGCAAGCAAAAGATGAACTATCCAACAAAAAAAAAATGGCCAAGTCATATAAATAGGCGTTTTGTGGAAGAGCCAATTTAGTTGTCAGTAGCCAAAAAAAAGGTCCTCAAACTCATTAGAAGCTAGAGAAATGCAAATTAAAGTAATAAGGTTATTCATTATCTCTACTTGACTATTAGAAATAGTAGTGCCAACTGCTGGTGGGACAGAGAAAAAAGTAATTTGCCAAAGGAAATAGGAATTATTTCAGTCCTTTTGCAAAGTAATTTGGCAACTTCTTTTAAAAATAAAAATATATCAGAGTTCCCATTGTGGCGCAGAGGAAATGAATCCAACAGTGTCCATGAGGACACGGGTTCAATCCCTGACCTTGCTCGGTGGGTTAAGGAGCCATTGCTGTGAGCTGTGGTGTAGGCTGCAGATGCAGCCTGGATCCCAAGCGGCTGTGGCTGTGGCTGTGGCTGTGGCAGGCAGCTATAGCTTGGATTTGACCCCTAGCCTGGGAACTTCCATATGCTGCGGGTGTGGTCCTAAAAAGCATAAATAAATAAATAAATAAAATAAAAATGTATCTTTTCTTCACCCTAGCAATTCCTCTCATGGACTTTCTCTTAAACAAATGAATCTATTCTGATTTGAAAGGGGTTCTGTAAGATATTGCTTTATTTATTTATAAGTTTTTGCTGTAAAAACCTTTGTTTCGGGAGTTCCCGTCACGGCTCAGCGGAAATGAATCCAACTAGCATCCATGAGGACGCGGGTTTGATCCCTGGCCTTGCTCAGTAGGTTAAGGATCCGGTGTTGCCGTGAGCTCTGGTGTAGGTCGCAGGCACGGCTCAGATCCTGAGTTGCTGTGGCTGTGGGGTTACAGCTCAGAATTGCTCCCTAGCCTGGGAACTTCCATATGCCGTGGGTGCAGCCCTATAAAGCAAAACAAACAAAACCTTTGTTTTAGTCCAAGGCATGAGAAAGGGCTCCAGGAGAAACAAAAACTGCCTAGTGACTGCAGAGAGAGGCTTTAGGCAGAAGCCCTGACACCAGAGGGGCTCCTCAAAGGCTACTGGGCTCCTAAGGCTGCTAGTCGTGTTTGAGGGTGAGCCTTTTGAAGAGGTGCTTGACGAGGCCAACCCAGGGACTAGTTAGCCTACGGAGGTTGGTCAGGTGGTCCCCATCTTCTTGAAGAGTTTCATCAGCTTTTCTAGGGTGTGGCTCTCCAGGAAGTCACAGAGGTGTGTGGGGGGTGGGTGGGGGTGGGGGTCTGTGCAGACCCTAGAGTGTGCAGATTCAAAAGGGCCTGGTTCAGGTTCAAGTTCTTCGCGAGCATGGTGGCTTCCACAGCACCCTGGATTTTACTCCACTCCCTTTTTTTTTTTTTTTTGCTATTTTAGGGCTGCATCTGTGGCATAAGGGGGTTCCCAGGCTAGCGGTTGAATCGGAGCCGTAGCTGCCGGCCTTCGCCACAGCTCACGACAACACTGGATCTTTAACTCACTGAGCGAGGTCAAGGATCAAACCTGCATCCTCATGGGGCCTAGTCGGGTTCCTTAACCACTAAGCCACGAAGGGAACTCCCCACTCGACTCATCCTGAGCTGGTCCTAGAAGAAGGCGCGGCTGTGCTGGTTTTGCTTTTCAAGAGACGCTAAGCGCTCTTGTGCTGCTTCTCTGCCAAATTCATGCGAAAGGTAGCCCATGCCGTCCAGATCCGCATTGTGGCGGTCGAAACACAAGGTCAGTGTAGGAGACCTGCAGATGCAAGTTGACCGTGTAATGGATGGTGGCTTCCACCCAGGGAGAATAATCCTGATGCACCTGGGAGCTCAGAGCTGATCCATAATAAGGAGTTAAGTTCAAGAAATGATGTTGGCTGGTCCCAGAGGCTGAGGATAGCTGAGCGATTTGGAAGGTTCCCACTAGAAAAGAGGTTGAAGGGTGCCTGGAGGCTGTACCGGCCAGACACTGTTAAAGCAAGAGACAGATTTGGGGGGGCCGCTGAGTACACTGCAAGACTGTAAGGCGTCGTAAGTGAGAAAAACAAGATGCCAGGAAATGCAGATAATACGATTTGGTTTTTATAGGAGAAATAATGATAAGCTCCTCTCAATAGGAATGTGTGAAATTATATAAATATGGAGACATATGAACAGATACTTGTTAAGTTGTTGACATGAGTTTGTGGGGGGTAGAGAGGGGCAGTCAGTAAACCCAATATAATTTCTCCAAAAAGTTTCTTTTTCTTTTCTTTCTTTTTTTTTGCTTTTTAGGGCCGCACCCGTGGCATATGGAGGTTCCCAGGTAAGAGGTCCAATCTGAGCTACAGCCGCTGGCCTATACCACAGCCACAACAATGTGGGATCTGAGCCGCGTCTGTGACTTACAAAACCACAGCTCACAGCAATGCTGGATCCTTCCAACAAGGCCGGGAATCGAACACACATCCTCACGGATACTAGTCAGATTTGTTTCTTTTGCGCCACAACGGGAACTTCTCCAACAATTTTCTATGCGATAGCTTTTCTTCTTTTTCCAATTAAAATTATTTTACTGAAATTTTTGTATTAAGGTCAGTTTTTTTTTTTTCCTTTACACTTTTCTACAGACTCAACTAATTAGCATTTTTTCTCCTAGCTAACTTGACTGGTTATAACTTTTTCTACTTTTCTTTTTAGCCATTACTTTTCACAAGTACGATTCCCCTAAATCCAATTATTAGATCAAAATTTGGGGTAGAAGATTTCATATTTTAACATAAACATTTGAGTTAAAATTTTGCTGTTTTCAGTAATAGCTAAAAGAGATGATTCTTTTGGTCGTTCAAAAATCAATAACAGATTTTGTCATTTGATGCTTTTGTCCTTGCAGTTTTCATTTTGTATAGATTACTTCTGCAAGTAATGTTATTATGGAATGAATGTGTACTTCCAGGCCCAGAGAACAAAGCAAATACAGAGAGGAAGGATGTAAGATCTGAATGCACAGTGGGATGGAAATATATTCGAACTCAAAAGTAAGTCATAATGTTCTTTGTGCCTGATATAGACTAACTGCTTAATAATTACTAATTACTATTACAACTTGAAAGTGTAAACCAGTCCTACTTTGTTTAGCTTACTCTCCACAAGGACTTGTGTTTGAGATTTAGGGAGACAACTGTTTGCATAGAGCTGGGTCAGAGGTCAGCAAAGTCACCTTACTAAGAGAGGCAGGGCAAGCACAAAATCTGGTTGGGATTGATAATGCCAGATTGGCCAAGGCCTACCCAGGCTAAAGGGGCTCCAGCTAATTAATTGCAGGTCCCATGTTGTCCTATCCTTAGAGTTTCTTTTTCTTTTTCTTTTTAGGGCTGTATTCACAGTGTATGGAGGTTCCCAGGCTAGGAGTTGAATCGGAGCTGCAGCCATGGGCCTATACCACAACCACAGCCACAACAACTTGGGATCCAAGCCGTGTCTGCAACCTACACCACAGCTCACGGCAATGCTGGATCCTTAACCCACTGAGTGAGGCCAGGGATCGAACCCACATCCTCATGGATCCTAGTTGGATTCGTTAACCGCTGAGCCACTAAGGGAACTCCCTTAGATTTTTTAACAATCTGAATATTTTAAGGTGAAATCTGATACTTAAGCCTTGGTGGGTAGTTTGAACTATATGAAGCTCGGTATGGGTCAATCAATATTATGTAGTTTCAATGAAACAGGTCCGCAGGCTCTATATCACTTTTTGATTTTGGTATTGGCTCAGCCCAGAGCTATCCCCAGGTTCCTTAAGTTGCAAGATATGACCTATTAGAAAAATGTCTTCCTCTGTCTGAAAGTCCCTCCTGCCAAGGAAATTCAGCTGTAACCCCAGGATCAGATAAGTCAGGTGTGGAGTTCCCATCGTGGCTCAGTGGTTAACGAATCCGACTAGGAACCATGAGGTCGCGGGTTTGATCTCTGGCCTCGCTCAGCGGGTTGAGGATCCGGCGTTGCCGTGAGCTGTGGTGTAGGTCGCAGATGTGGCTCGGATCCCACGTTGCTGTGGCTGTGGCGAAGGCCGGCGGCTACAGTTCCTGTTAGACCCCTAGCCTGGGAACCTCCATATGCCGCAGGTGTGGCCCTAGAAAAGGCAAAAAGACTAAAAAAAAAAGATAAGTCAGGCGTGTTCTTGGTCCAGATCTGAAGGGTGGAGATAAGGGAAGTGTGCTGTGACTCCCCCATGTATTTCAGGGCATCCCCTTGAAATAGCAGCGTTGGGATGCTGGCTGTCCAGCAGCAGGTGGCAGTATTAGAACAAAGATTAGCTGTGTTAGAGCCCATGATAGTCAACTTCTCTATTTATAGATGAATAAGAGAAGGCATAGATTACTCCAGATCAATTTTAGAGGGGAGACAATTGTTTGGTACACACTTCACAATTTAAAAAAAAAAGGATTTAAGCCGCTACTATGTGCCAGCCTCTGGGCTTCGCGTTTTCTCAAGAGTCATCTTGTTTGAGGTTCACAGCCTTTGATGCTGGCAACTACTCCCATTTCGAAGACGGGGAAATCGAGTTTTGGAAGGCTAAAGGAATCTGCTCCAGGCTGTACTGTTTCTAAGAGGCAGAGTTGGGTCTGGAAGTTCCAGATCTTTGATTCTTTTCGTATAATCACACCTGTCACTAGCAGCCTTGCAATCTGTCTCAGTTCCGTTCCCATTTTGCCTGATGGATGTTCTTGAGAGACTTGGACTGTATTCTGGGAGCGGACATTTGCGCCAGATGCTGGCCAGTTTATTGTGCCCTGAGCGGATGATTGAAAGAAGATGGATGCTAGCTATTATGGAGAAACACCATGTTTATTGTCCAAGGATGGATGTAGAAATTTGATGTTTCTCCTTTTTTTATATAAGAAGTCCTGTGACAAGAGCAGATAACATTTTCCACTCTTTCTCATTGTTCAAAGCATTGGCATAGTTCAAAGCATTGGGGCACAGAAACTAAGCTAACTAGAAGTTTAATATTTCTTGTGATAGATGCAAGAGGCTTGCCATCATTCCAGCCATTTGGTAATTAAGGCCCGAGGATGTTTGCATGACAGACCTACCCTCGGCTCTTTCGTACGGTGTCAGACTGTGTTTGATTAAAAATGATTAATCTCGGAGTTCCCTTTGTGGCTCAGTGGTTAACGAATCTGACTAAGAACCATGAGGTTGAGGGTTCGATCCCTGGCCTTGCTCAGTGGGTTAAGGATCCAGCGTTGCCGTGAGTTGGGGTGTAGGTCGCAGATGTGGCTCGGATCCCGCGTGGTTGTGGCTGTGGCGAAGGCCGGCGGCTACAGCTCCTGTTAGACCCCTAGCCTGGGAACCTCCATATGCCGCGGGTGCGGCTCTACATAAAAAAAAAAGGCAAAAAAAAGACAAAAAAAAAGATTAATCTCGTGGTTTTCTATCAACGGTTTAAATCTGTTCTACAGTTTGCTAAATAAATGAGATCAACTAGCAAAGTTCAGAATTTCTTCCAGCTAAGGCAGTGTTGGGCAGAGAGCAGACTCAATGCTATTCCCACCTTTCTGGGGTATATTGTGTGTGTAACTCCTTCTTCACCTGGAAGGCGGGGCATGGACTGAATGACATCACAGCTTCCTTCCTGCTCTGCTAGCCCGTGACTTTCTGGAGTCCCCGGGGACTGGTATGGGAACAGAATGAAACCCCCTTCCAAGCCAAGGAGCTCCAGAGATGAGATCAGCCCTTCCACCTTCACAGGAACCGTCGCAAGTCAGTAGCTAGTTAGGAACCAGCTAAAAAGAGCACTATTATATGACATTTAAAGAGCATGGGCTTGGAATCAGACCTGATCCAAATCCTGGCTCTGCATCCCATACAGCTTCATGATAACTCTCGGAGAAAAATATTATTTTCTCCATTTTACATACCAGGAAATTGAGGCAGGGATATGTTTAATAGCTTATCCCAAGGTCACAGTCTATCAAGTGGTAAAGACGGAATTTGGATGCGGGTGCGGCCCTAGATAAGACAAAAAAAAAAGATTTATATGCATATAATATCTATGTTTGAGCAATGCATGGAACATATCTGAAAGGACACAAACCAGGGCACTCTGACCCCAGAGTCCACGGCCTTAAATCTCATGTGAGCTCTTCACCACCACGCAGTGAAGCTGGGAGACTTGGTGGTGAAGGGGCTTGAAATAAGTCTGAACAGTCACCTTTCATCAGCAAGACCCCTGGAAGCACAACAGAACTGAGAGGTCTGTGGCCTCAGCACCAGCCTTTGAGCCTCTCTCTGCCATTCTTGAAACATGCTGGGCAAAATGGTGCCCACTGCCAGTGGGTCACCAAACCTGCTAAGGAGTTCCATTGGCCAGAGCCCAGGGAGGTTGCTCTCATTTCAGGTCCCAGACCCTTCATCTCTCAGGCTTCCCCAAAGCTGCCATTGATGAACTTTTCGGACTTTTGCCCAAGGGCCTGATATAGAATAGAAAACCACTGTGGAGGGGAGTTCCTGTCGTGGCTCAGTGGTTAACGAATCCGACTAGGAACCATGAGATTGCGGGTTAGATCCCTGGCCTCGCTCAGTGGGTTAAGGATCCGGCGTTGCCGTGAGCTGGGGTGTAGGTCACAGATGCGGCTCGGATCCCGCGTGGCTGTGGCTGTGGCGAAGGCCGGCAGCTACAGCTCCTGTTAGACCCCTAGCCTGGGAACCTCGATATGCGGCAGGTGCAGCCCTAGATAAAGGCAAAAAGACAAAAAAAAAAAGATAAACAAAACCGCTGTAGAGGGGCAGAATGCCATCGTGGTGACGAGTCCAGGCTCTGGTATCAAATGCTTGGGTTTGGACGCTGGCTCTATTAATTACAGCCCGGGTAAACTTAGGTGAGTCATTTAGCCTCTGATTTTCGCCCATAAAACAGGGATGACAATAGTATTTACCTTGCAGGGTTGCTGTGGTGAGGACTATTAACACATGCACACATCCCAGACCAACACAAGCAGAGCGCTTAATACATGTTGGCTATTATTATACAATAGCAATGGAAAGGAAGGCAGTACTAAAAAGGTGACTGCCTAGAGCGCATCTCTTCCAGAAAAAGGACAGATTGTGTCCTTTCTCTAGGAATAAATTTATAAAATTTCAGTAATCCGCCATCCACCTGGCAATAGAAATACAGAGCTTGATGTATATGTAAGTTATTTTAGGGATTTTGCAATTTGGCAGAGAACGTGCATGGTAGGTAATATTTGTTTCATGAATGAATGAAATGTGAGGTGAGACCCTGGCACTGCAGGAGGGAGGGGAGTGCAGGCAGGCAGAGGGATGCCTGGGCAGCTAAAATGAACGTCAGAGGAGCAGCTGTCCGAATCCTCAGTTCTGATCCAGGCAAGACAGCAGGTAGGGGAGTGCACGTCTGAAGCAACTCAGCATGACCAGCACTGGTGGAGATGCCGGGGCTAAGGCTGGGCTGAGCTAGAGGAAACAGGGCTGGAAGGAGCAAGGAGAAGGAGGTCAGATTTCCCGTCGTGGCTCAGTGGTTAACGAATCCGACTAAGAACCATGAGGTTGCGGGTTCGATCCCTGGCCTCGCTCAGTGGGTTAAGCATCTGGCGTTGCCATGAGCTATGGTGTAGGTCGCAGACGCGGCTCAGATCCCGCGTTGCTGTGGCTGTGGTGTAGGCCGGCGGCTGTAGCTCCAATTCAACCCCTAGCCTGGGAACCTCCATATGCCGCGGGTGCAGCCCTAGATAAGGCAAAAAGACAAAAAAAAAAAAAAAGGAGAAGGAGGTCACTGTGGCGGGGTTGGGTTGCCTTCCAAGTGGGACATGAAGAGAAAGCCAGGGACCAGGACAGAGGCCTGTTAGACAGAAAGACTGTGCTGTGGGAACTAGAGGTGCCTCTGGCTCTGTGCTCACATAGGGAGGCCCCATCACTTACAGGATCTCTGGAGACTGTCCGGTGAAGGGGGGTCGGGCGACAGAATCACGGCAGACTCCGATGGCCACGTGGCTCAAGCCTGCCCCCTGTGTGCCGAGGACAGGGTTCACTGCTGGCAGCTAGGAGGATTCAGACACTCGACCTGAGAGAAAGCGCCAAGAACTGGACCCCAGCTTATATGTTGCCAAATGTGGAAACTATGGCCCGTCCCAACCAGGACGGTCGCTGCCCCGCTCTCAGACCGAAACTTGCTTTGTGAACCTCTTGCCTCCTAGAACTTGTAAAGTGGAGTCGATTGATGGTTTTCCAGATGCAGTGGAAAGATTTGCACTGTGTTCGCCAATCGTGTCAAGCGTAAATGGTTATAATCTTTTTGGAGGGTAATTTTGCCGTATGGTCAGAATTTCAAGAATGTTCAGTGTCATATTGTTTGTAGCAGTGAAACAGTGGCCATGCTCTAACTGCCATCAACAGAAGACTGGTTTAATAAATAACAGTACCTCTGTTCTATGGAATAATATGCATTAATCGAAGATGATGAAGTCGACACTTAACACTTACGTGGAAATGTGATCAGATTACAGTAAAATTTTAAAAAGCGTATTTTGGAACAATGAATCAGTATTACCCAGTATGTGTTAAAGAAGAATTATAGGAGTTCCCGTCGTGGCTCAGTGGTTAACAAATCTTACTAGGAACCATGAGGTTGCGGGTTCGATCCCTGGCCTTGCTCAGTGGGTTAAGGATCTGGTGTTGCCATGAGCTGTGGTGTAGGTTGCAGACGCAGCTTGGATCCCGCGTTGCTATGGCTGTGGCGAAGGCCAGCAGCTACAGCTCCTGTTAGACCCCTAGCCTGGGAACCTCTATATGCTGCGGGTACAGCCCTAGATAAGACAAAAAAAGAAAAAAAAAGAATTATATGCATATAATATCTATGTTTGAGCAATGCATGCAACATATCTGAAAGGACACAAACCAAATGAACAGTGGCTAATTCCAGAAAGAAGACTTGATGGGAGATGGTAGGGAGAGGAAAGGAAACAAGGCATTTCAGTTTATACTTGATTTCTGTAGTCTCCGCTTATATTGTTTTGTTTTACAATGCGTATTTCATGCTATTTTTAAAGCAGTATAAAAAAGAATCTCAAAACAAAAGTCTGTTACATTAGCGTGTGGGGTTCTATCTTTTCTTGGCTGTCTTCAGGTTTGGAACAAGTTGCTTTTTTGATAAAATGACATTATGTGGCTTTTTAAGGAGCCCAGGCTCCTTGGCAAGGATCCAGTGGAGTTGGCGTCTTCAGGACAGCAGGGCAGTCCTAGGGGACAGCCTGGGGTGTTGTGGGCAGGAGAGAGGCTTCCCCTGGGATGTGAAGGCCATTCATTGGGCACTTCCATGAAATGGGCACTTGCTGGGCACTAGGCTTTATACTTAGCACCATGTTGGACTTCTTTCTGGGTGCCGCTCAGAGCATTTTAGGGGGGATTTTGCTGAGCATGGCCTAGAACCCTTGACCAGGTATTTCCTTTGGGATGGCTGAGGTCCTCTCGGGCACTGTCTAGGCTGCAGCACATTGTAGCTGGTTGGACTCGGGGAAGTTACTGCATGGAGCATTTGACTAGGTGACGTATGAGGCTCCGGGTGGGACTCCTTTGCACGCGCCGTATTGGAAACTCCGTAGCGCTCTTACCGGGCTACACAGGACGTGACTTTTCCTGTCATAGCTGACATCATGCAGAGCTCTGAGCCGATCCTTAGAAAGAGCACCTTTCTGAGCACTTCCGTGACCCAGCTGATGGATAGAATGGACAGCTGGAGAGCTTGCTTCTTGCATCCTAGCCCTCCTCACTGGGATAAATATGTGTTCTCCATCAGGGCTCCCTCAGCCGCCTGTGGCCGTGAGGAAGGCAGGCCAGAGACTGGGGAGGGGCGAGGGAGCTGCCGCGCTCACTGCCACTCTCTGTCCCCTTGTCGCTCCTTGAAAGTCTGCAAGGGTTTGAAAGGGTCGGTCTGCTGCGTGAAACTCCCAGTCGACAGAAACCACTGTCACTAGCACAGAGACTTGTGAGGGTAACGTAAAGTGAAGGCAGACATCTCCCAAGTGCCTGAAAGGACAAAGAAGCTCTGAGATAAGTCCTGCGTCCAGGCTCCCTGCTGCTTAGATGGTGACTCCAAGCCCCCGTTTTCGTGTGGGCTCGGTGCTTATCACATCCCACATAAAAGGCAGTGAGTCTCTAGTTCCATTCATGTTGCGGTGGATGGCATTGTTTTGTTCATTTTCATGGCTGTGTAGTATTCCACAAGAGATTTGCTTGTTCTAGATACCTCATTACAAATGGAGTCATATGTGACATTTTGTGCCTGGCTTCTTTCACTTAGCATGTTAATTTGAAGGTGCATCTACATTGTCCTAATAGCTTTTTCAGGACACTGTGTGGCATGGAAAGAATTTAGTCTTTGGAGTCAGATAGACCTGGGCTTTAGTTCTGGCTCAGCCTCTTAATAGCTGTGTGTCCCAGGAAAGTTATTTACTCTTTCCTTTTCCTTTTCCTTTCTTTATTTCTTTTTGGCACAAGGGAACTCCCAACCTCACTTTTAAATACTCTGTGATGTAGACCCCATAAGCCCTGGGATGTCACAGAAAATCCAGTTTGGCATCCAAGCCACATCTCCGAGACTGAGCTGGCACACTGTTCCTCATCTTTGGTTTGAACCATACATTCCCTTTTTAAATTGAGATATAACTGATAGATACCATTGTACTAGTTTCAGGCGGTGATTTCCTTTCTATATTGGGTGAAAGTGTCCGTTGCTCAGAAACACCAAATCTGTGCCCCGTCCCCACATAGAAATGGAGCAGACGGCAGGAGAGCCTCCATCCTAATTATCCGGCCATAACTGAAAGGTGCAAGCTGGCAACCGCAGGAATGTGCTTCTTCAAAGGCACTTGCTGTAGAAGCTAAAGTCCAAATTAAAATTGATTCACATCCTCGTAGAAGCATTGGCTATTAGAGTGTAGGTGATGAAATGTTGTGCCGTACCAGAGAATGAGGTCAGGTTTGGGCAGGGCAGGGAAAACGTCTCTTAGAGTTTCAGCATAACTTAAACCCAGAGCTGAATTTATGTCCTAGGTTTTTACTACAAATAAAATGTAATAACGGTCACAATATCCATTTAATATTGTTGACCCCCCCTTTTTTTCTTCTTTTTTTAAAATGAGAAGTTGGAGGAGTTCCCACTGGGGCTCAGCAGTAATGAACCCGACTAGTATCCGTGAAGATGTGGGTTCGATCCTTGGCCTCGCTCGGTGGGTTAAGGATCCGGCGTTGCCGTGAGCTGCGGTGAAGGTCACAGACGCAGCTCGGATCTGGCATTGCTGTGGCTGTGGCGCAGGCTAGTGGCTTCAGCTCTGATTCAACCCCTAGCCTGGGAACTTCCATAGGGTGTAGGTGCAGCCCCAAAAAGACAAACAAAAAGACAACAACCAAAAGAAGTTGGTACTTAGAAAAGGAATAAGAACAGAAACTAAGAGTCAGAAACATTTACGAAGTGGCACATTTTTAGAAGATTTGCTTTTCATCAACTCTTTATGAAAAGAGTTGGATCCCAGGACCGTTTGAGGATGTGATACAAGAGAGGTGCAATAGGTCCCGTAACTGAGTGCAGAGGTATTTCTGTCTGAATGTATGTTCGATCCCCCTCAATGGAGTTCCAAACGCCTTGAGGGCAGGAACCACATTTTACTCATCTTTGTGGCCTCACTGTTTTGATATTTTTGTTGTTGTTGTTGTTTTTGGCCCCACCTGCAGCAGGCAAAAGTTCCCAGGCCAGAGATCAAACCCACACCACAGCACTAATCAGACCACAGCAGTGACAGTGCCTGATCCTTAACCCACTGAGCCACCAGGGAACTCTGTGGCTTCAGTGCTGAACACGGGTAACTCCCATTAGAGTAGAAATCTTAGCCTGGGACCTTTGTTGGGCTTCAGGGGAGTCTATAAATCCCGCAGAATGATGCGCAGAATTTTGTGTGTCTGCCCTTCTCTTGGTTTTGTCTCATTTCAGAGCCAGGAGCAGTGGCTTCCAAGCTGGTGGCCTGCTGCTAATTTCTCCATCCTTCCCATGGATGAACTTTGATCCTCCTAAAGCTTCTTCCTCTGAAGAATGATCAGATCACTTCTCTCTTTCTTTTTCTTTTCTTTTTTCTTTTTTTTTTTTCTTTTTTGGTCTTTTTAGGGCCATACCTGCAGCATGTGGAGGTTTCCAGGCTAGGGATCAAATCGGAGCTACAGCTGCCGGCCTACGTCACAGCCACAGCAACGCAGGATCCAAGCCGTGTCTGTGGCCTACACCACAGCTCACGGCAACACCAGATCCTTAACCCAGTGAGCAAGGCCAGGGATCGAACCTGCGTCCTCACGTGGATGCCAGTTAGATTCGCTTCGGCTGAGCCACAGTGGGAACTTCCGGATCACTCCTCTTCTGAGAAACCTGCCATGGGACTTTTCCAAACCCTCCAGAACAAAGACCCCACTCCTTCTTACAGCACTGATGTCCTTGTGGGTCCTTGTACATTTCAGCTTCATGTCCTGTCCCATCTGGTATGAGCCCTGCTCTTTCTCAACACTGAATCCTTCATTTTTCCCTAAAGAAAGCTTGCATTTTCAAGCTCCCCTGGCTGGCTCATTCTGCACCCCCATCCTGGAATGCTGCTTCCCTTATTCTCTATCTACTCAGTCCTTCTTTTATTTTTGCTTTTTAGGGCCAAACCTGCAGCATGTGGAAGTTCTCCAGGCCAGGAGTCAAAAAGGAACTGCAGCTGCTGGCCTACGTTACGCCACAGCCACAGCAGTGCCAGGTCCAAGCTGTGTCTGCCGCCTACACCACAGCTCATGGCAACGCCAGATCCTTAACCCACTGAACGAGGCCAGGGATCGAACCGGTGTCCTCATGGATACTAGTCGGATTCGTTTCCTCTGTGCCACCATGGGAACTCCTCTGTTAAATCCTTCTTATCTTCAAAGGACCAGGTCCAATAGCTCCTCCATGGGACTTTCCCCCATTCAACAAATCAGAATTAATGAGGACTTTTTGAACCTGTATTTAGCACTTAGTCTGTCCTGCCTTAGACATGTGTTATTGCCCGTGTCGGATTCCTCAAAAGACCATGATTTTTCAAGGCAAAGGTGAATCAAATTTATCTCTGGGGTTTGGAGTCCCTGCCAGGGGGATGGCTCTCTAGAGATTGAATTTGTGCCTTTTTTCCTCTTCTTCAGTGGAAGGGATGCAGAAGGCCACCTCTGACTCTCAGAGGCTGGCATTTCTCAGCAGGATGGCAGTGGAAACTTTGGAGGGTCGTCCTGAGAAAGGCAAAGCCACTTGGAATCACTCAAGATAGAGTTTGTGAAAAGAGTAGGTGTAGGAGTTCCCTTGTGGCACAGTGGGTTAAGGACCTGGTGTTGTCACTGCTTTGGCGTGAGTTCAATGACCCAGGAACATCTGAATGCCACAGGTGGGGCCAAAAAAAAAAAAAAGAAGAAGAGTTGGTGCAGTATGACTGAGGGGGAGGGCTTAACAGAATCAAGTGTATGATGGAATTCCTGCTGTGGCCCAGGGGTTAAGGGTCTGACTGCAGTGTCTGGGGTTGCTGTGCAGGCGTGGGTTTGATCCTGGGGCCTGGTGCAGTGGTTTAGGGATTCAGCATTGCCACTGCTGTGGCATAGGTCACAGTTGTGGCTCGGGTTCATTTCCTGGCCCGGGAACTTCCCCTATGCCATGGTGAGGCCAAAAAAATAAAAAATAATAAAATAAGCAACCCTGAGCGTGAGAGTTCAAAATGAAAGCTGCTCGGTGCTTGCAGACCGGCCCCAGGAGAGGCGAGGAGGGTGATTCTGGGTGCAAGAGGCGGGCAAGCCCAGAACTAGTCTCGGAACAGCTCCTTCCTGAACTGGGCTTCAAACAGAAAGACGTGTTGAATAAGAACGTGTGTGTGCTGAGTCGAAGCAGGAGCAGATGACCCCACCTGTGCCCCTGAGCTCCTGGTTGGCTTCAGGAGTGGGCTCTGTGCCAGCAGGCACAGCGCTCTGCCCTCTGGAGGCTGTCCTCTGCCAAGCCTCGGGGCTCACCCTGTGCCCAGGAGCTGGAGCTTTCTTCTGTCATTGCTTCCACACCCTGTGGAGCTGGGACAGGGCAAAAGACCAGCCTGAGGGTCCTGAGGCTACGACTGGGTCCATTAGTTTCACTTCTGGTGGGAGGAGGACACGCCCTAAGTGCACAGCTCTTCCTGTAGCTGAGGGGTTGATGCCACTTTTGCAGGTGCAAGGCAACTCCAACGGGAACTTCTGATCAGCCACCGGTGCCCTTCCCTGAAGCTGGGACAGTGAGGTCGGCCAGGGCGGGCTTGGTTACTCCTGAGTGCGAAGGACATGACCAGGAAGATATGGTTACGGAATTTATGCTATTGTTGTCAGACTGCAACCAAACAGGATGAAGGACCCCCCCTACCACACCTGTATCTCCGGTATCTGGGGCTCTGTCCACAGCAACACTCGCGGAATTAAAAATCGAAATGCTTCTTCGCTGGCTCTGAATATTGATTCTGCTAAGCACACATTCCTTCCTCGTCTCCGCAAATACTAACCGCTGCTGTTCTGGCCCCTCTCCAAGGTCTCTGTCTCGAAGCTCTTAATTAGAAAAAGGAAGGAGTAATTATTAAAGTTATTAAAATATGGAATATTGCAAAGGAGCGGATTAGAAGTCTTCATGCTAATCCAAACAAATCGTGCTAATGTTACTTTGATTCTCGCAAACCCAAACCCACAGAGGAAGATAAAAGCTGAGGTTTGTTTTCTAAGGGGAGGGTTTAGCCTGTTCGCTAAGCCGGGATTCATCAGGCGTTCACTGGGAGCTGCAAAGGAGAAGCAGGAGGAGGTGGAAGGGAGAAAGATGTGAACACAATAGAAAGGAAGAGGTGGGTAGCAGAGGAGAGTTCTGCCAAGACAGTCAGCTCGGTAGCTGGGATTCATCAGGCTCTCCCCTTGGCGGGAGCTATGGGGTACAAGGAGCGCCTTTCCCACCCTATGATTTCGGCTACTGCATTTTGAAGATGACTGCTCCAGCCCTCTGTCCGGCGCAGACACGTCTGCAGGTCTAATTGTTTACTGGGCATGGTCCCTTAACAGAGAGAAGAGTGTACCTTTCAGCCAGCGTGGTCCCCACAGCTCCAGCAGAGTTACACACCAGACACATCTTGGTCTGGGAACCTGCTTTGGTTGGGAAGGGCCCCCACATACATCTCAAAGGCAGCACATGCCAGAGAAGCTGAAAGCTTACACCGTCACCTGCTCTGGGTCCTAGAACGCCATCTCTGTCACTGGAGCCACCACCCACCCCATCCTCCAGGTCCATCACCGTGAGCCCTCTTAGGTGCTCCTCTTTATCCAAAATCTTTTGGCTGCTAACCCATGGCTTTGGGTTGCGACCCAGCATCTTCTGGTTGCTAAGAACTGGTGATGTCACCTCAGAAATCTCTCTTCTTTTCTTCCTCCTTATCTTCGGGACCACTGCCCTGGCTCCGATCTTTATCATCTTTTCATGTCTTCCTCCCATCGCTTTTCCTACACCTTTCCCACCCTACCATGTCTCAGCCAAGCCAGACTGTCTTCACGCCTTTGCACGTGCCATTCCTTTCCCTCCCTGGACCACCCGTGCGCTCTTCACATCCTCCAAGGCTGAGCCTAGAGGTGCCCTTCTCTGGGTGTCCAGTGTCGGTCCTCCCAGAGCTTTGGGCTTTGCGCCATCAGAACTCTGGCCCGCGGCACTGCCGCTGTGGACCCTCAGCTCCCTTGGGGGCCGAAGACTGTGCATTCCATAGTGACCGATCCAGGGGACTTGCCGAGGGCTGTCTTGCAGATGGTAGCACTCGCCTGCCTTTATTGCCAGAACATTGGTCCTGCAGAGGGATGTCTCAAGGAGACAGGACGCTCGAGTCGGAAGGGAAGGAGAGGATGAAGAAGTTGCATTTGAGTATGTCGGCGTGTTAGGACTTTACTGTATTTCATGAAAAGATCTCGGTAGTGGTAAAAATCATTACCATAGGTGGAGCTTGAAAGCCTTGAAATAAACATTTCTGTTTAGAAGAACTGCCACTTAGTGAACACTGTCCAGACACTGTATGTTATCTATTTTATATTTAAACCCAACAACTCTGCCTATTAGGTGTATTTATTTACCCCTGTTTTATAGATGAAGAAACAGGCTCAGAGAGGTTAAGAAATTTGCCCATGGTCACACAGGGATAAGGGGAATGGAATAAGAATTTTCTAAGGTTTGGGATGCAGAGCTGATTCCAAAACTGGATCTCTTTGTTCAAACTTAGACTTACCCCGAAAGTGAAAATATACTACCTCGCTGTGTATCAATCAATCTCAACTTAAATTTCATTATAATGGCAGGATTATAGGTGGAATTACAGGCAGGAGTTCCCATCGTGGCACAGCAGAAACGAATCCGACTAGGAACCATGAGGTTGCGGGTTCCATCCCTGGCCTCGCTCAGTGGGTTAAGGACCCGGTATTGCTGTGAGCTGTGGTGTAGGTTGCAGACGTGGCTCAGATCCCGCGTGGCAGTGGCTGTGGTGTAGGCCAGCAGCTACAGCTCTGATTCGATCCCTAGCCTGGGAACCTCCATATGCAGCAGGTGCAGCTCTGAAAAGAAAAATATTATGGGATCAGCAATACCTGACGAAATGGACTGAGGTTTGTGTCAATTTGTTCTCCTTCTCTTCCCTCACTCCTGGTTGGTACCAAAATAGGAAAGAGACCCAAAATGAGTGGAACAAATGAAGGCTGGAAGAGAAGCGAAATGCCTAAGTAATGCATGAATGACAGAATCTCCTTTTGTACCTTCCATGTGCTTTCGAAAGACATTATACTGTTTACTTCTTGCAACAGTACTGGGGATATATATTAGGACTCATATTTTCTAGGTGAGAAAATATTTTCTAGGGAAGATTAAGGGATTTGACTAAGCTGCCACAGCTAATAAAGGGCAGAGCTAGAACTGAAACTCAGCGTCCATTCTCCCAAACCCACTTTCGTTCCGCTATACCAGGTGTGCCCACACCCCAGCTCACGGCACAGGGCTTGACAACCAATTATGTTTGAGTACATGAACGATAAGAAGAACAACCAATTTTTATGGTGCTTACAATGTGACAGGCACTCTGCGAAGCGCTTTGCATAAATTACCCTTTAAAAAAAATTGAAGCGTAATTGACTTACAGTATTCTATTAGTTTCAGGTGTGTAACACAGTAAATCGACATTTTATACATTCCAAAATGATCACACGTCTGATTACCATCTGTCGCGATACAAAATTATTCCAGTGTTATTGACTATCTTCTCCATGATGCGAATTTTATCCTCACGACTTATTTATTTTATAATTGGAAGTTGTGCCTCTCAGTGTCCCCCCCCACCACCCCAGGAACCACCAGTTTATTCTCTCTCTGGCTTTGTTTCTGTTCTGTTTGCTTGCTTGTGGTTTCTTAGACTCCACATGTAAATATATGGTATTTATCTTTGTCTGATTTATCTCACTTAGCATAATATCCTCTATGTTCCTTCACGTTGTCACCACCGGCAAGATTTCATTCCTTTTTACGGCCAAGTCATATTCCATTGTTATATATTCTATGTCTTCTTTATCCATTCATCTGTTGATGGATATTATGTTGCTTCCATATCTTGGGTATAATAAATAATACTGAAATGAATGCCAGGTACATATATCTCTTTTTTGGTCTTTTTTGTCTTTTTAGGGCTGCACTCACAGCATACGGAGGTTCCCAGCCTAGGGATCAAATCAGAGCTGTAGCTGCCGGCCTACATCACAGCTATAACCACAGCAACATCGGATCTGAGCCGCATCTGCGACCTACACCATAGCTCACGGCAATCCTGGATCCTTAACCCACTGAGCGAGGCCAGGGATGGAACCTGCATCATCATGATGCAGTCAGATTTGTTTCTGCTGAGCCACGATGAGAACTCCGCATACATCTTTTTGAACTAGTGTTTTTTATTTTCTTCGGAAAAAATACTCAGAGGTGAAATCTGATAGTTTCGCTTTCAATTTTTTGAGGACACTCCATACTGTTTTCCCCAGTGACTGCACTGATTTACATCCCTACCAGCAGTGCACAAGAGTTCTCTTTTCTCCACACCCTTGCTAACGCTTGTTATTTGTTGTCTTTCTGATAATGGCCCTCTGATGGATGTGACGGGGTATTCTCTGGTGGTTTTGATTTGCATTTCCATGATGATTACTGATGTCGTGCATCTTTCATGTGCTTGTTAGCTGTCTGTATGTCTCCTTCGGAAAAAAATGTCTGTTCAGGTCCTCTGCCCATTTTTAATTGGATTGTTTGTTTTTTGTGGCTGAGTTGTTTGAGTTCCGTGTATATTTTGGCCATTAAACCCTTATTGAGTATATCATTTGCAAATATCTTTTTCCATTTCGTAGGCTGCCTTTTCATTTTGTTGGTGGTCTTCTTTCCTGTGCAAAGCCTTCTAGTTTGATGGAGCACCCTTTGTTTATTTTTGCTTTTATTTTCTTTGCCCTAGGAGATTCACACCCCGCTCCCCATGCCCATTTTGCTAAGAGCAATGCCAAGCGTACTGCCTGTGATTTCTTCTAGGAGTTTTGTGGTGCTAGGTATGACATTTACTACATTTACTACAGGTATTTAATTCACTTGGAGTTTATTTTTTTGTATATGGTGCGAGAAAGTAGTCCAGTTTGAGTCATCTGTATGTAGCTGTTCAGTCTTCCTGACACCCTTTATTGAAGAAACTGTCTTTTCCCCATTGTGAATTCTTGCCTGTTTTGTTGTAGATTATTTGACTTTATAAGTGTGGGTTCATTTCTGAGCCCTCTGTCCTTTGCTATTGGTCTATGCTTCTGTTTTTGTGCCAGTACCATACCAGTTTGTTTTCTGTCACTTTGTAGTATACTTTGAAGTCAGGGAGTATATCTCCACCTTTGTTCTCCTGTCTCAAGGTAGTTTGCGCTGTATATAATTATATAATTAATTACTTTATTTATTTTTTTGTCTTTTTAGGGCCGCACCTGTGGCACATGGAGGTTCCCAGGCTAGGGGTCCAATTGAAGCTGTAGCTGCCAGCCTACACCACAGCCACAGCAAATGCAGGATCCAAGCCTCGTCCGTGACCTACACCACAGCTCACGGCAATGCCAGATCCTTAACCCACTGAGCAAGGCCAGGGATCAAACCCGCGTCCCCAGAGATGTTAGTTGGGTTTGTTAACTGCTAAGCCACGATGGGAATTCCTATATAATTATTTTAAATTGATGATATCCTAAGTTTGGATGAATTCTAGCAACTTTGCCTTTTTTTTTTTCATTATATCTGGTTTACAGATTTCTGTCAATTTTCCAACTGCACTGCATGGAACTTTGCCTCTTTACTCCCCTTCTCCATGTTTAATATTTTTTACCTCATATTTTACATCTCTGACATGTACCCCTTAACTATGTATTGTGGCTATCGATGTTTTTACTACTTTCGTCTTTTAACTTCACTACTAGTTTTCTAAGTGGTTGATATACTGCTTTAACTCTATTACCCTTTGGTAAAGGTTTGCCTTTACTATGAAATTTTTCCTTTCATAATATTTATACTTCTAGTTGCAGTCTTTTCTGCTTAGAGAAGTCTCTTTAGCATTTCTTGTAAAGCTCATTTAGTGGTGCTGAATTTTTAGTTTTTACTTGTGGTAAAACTTTATTTTTAGCCTTGCCAGGTATTCTTTGTTGTAGGTTTTCCCTTTCATCACTTTAAATATGTTGTTTCACTCCCTTTCTGCTGAAAAGTCAGCTGATAGCCTTATGAGAGTTCCTTTTATGTAACAATTTGCTCTTCTCTTGTTGCTTTTAAGATTCTTATCTTTAATTTTGCCATTTTAATTACAATGTGTCTTGGTGTTAACCTCTTTGGGTTCATCTTGTTTGGGACTTTGTGTGCTTCCTGGACCTAGATGTCTTGTTTCCTTTCCCAGATCAGAGAAGTTTTCAGCTATGATTTCTTCAAATAAGTTCTCTGCCCCTCTCTCTTTTCCTTCAGGTGCTTCTATAATGAGAATGTTAGCACACCTGATGTTGTCCTAGAGCTCTCAAGCCATTCTTCTTTAAAAAAAATTGTTTCCCTTTTTTCTCTTCACTTTGGGTGGTTCCCATTACTCTGACTTCCAGTTTGCCTGTCCATTCCTCTGAATCGTCTAATCTACTGTTGATTTCTTCTAGTGTATTTTTTTATTTCAAATGTTGTATTCTTCAGCTCTGTTTGGTTCCTCTATATTTTTTAAGTCTTCGTTAATTTAAACTTCTCACTCTGTTCATCCAAGTTCCTTGAGCATATTTATGATCATTGCCTTGGACTCTTTATTGGACAGATTGCTTATCTCCACTTTGCTTAGTTCTTTTGGCGTTTAGTCTTGTTCTTTCATTTGGAATATGTTCCTCTGTCTCTTCATTTTGCTTAATTCTCTATGTCTATTTATATGTATTAGATGGGTTGGTTACATTTCCTGTTCTTGAAAAGTTGGCTTTATGTAGGCGATGTCCTGGGGACCCCAGCAGCACTCTCCCCTCAGGTTGCCCGAGTTATATGTTCTAGGATTGAGTGTCTGTTCTTTGGGTAGAGAGGGTGCTTCTGTTGTGATTGAGCTGACTCTTGTGGGTACACTGTTATGTGAGGCTGATTCCTGGACCAGCTGCCTGCTAGCCCACTTCATGCTATGGCTGTCAACCTGCTGATAGGCTGGCTGCATGGCCTGGGGGTTGAGGGGGCCTGAGGGGTGATGAGGCGGTCCCAGGGCAGTTGCCAACCCACTAGTGGATGGGGCTGGGTTCCAGGGCAGTTGATGTAGGCCCTAGGGGCCCAGGGCTGGTGCCAACTTGCTGATGGTTAGGTGAGCCCCCAATGCTAATGGGCTAGAGAGAGGACTCCAAAATGGCACTTGCCAGTGCTAGTGTGCTCATGATAGACTGAGCTCACCAAATTGCTGCTGCCTGTGTCTGTGTCCCCAAGGGGGAGTCCTGGTTAACTCCTGCCGAAACTGGAGGCAGTCCAAGATGAGCCAGTGGGTCCGGACCAGGTTCCTTTCAAATTATTGCCTCTGCCCTGGGACCTAGAGCATGTGAGGTTTTGCGTGGGCCACTTAAGAGCAAGATTCCTGTCACCTACACTCCTCTGGCTCTTGTGCACACAAGCCCCACTGGCTTTTGAAGCCAGCTCTTCTGAGGGCTCCTCTTCCAAGTATTGGACCCCTGGTTTGGGGAGTCTAATGTGGGACCTGAGCCCCTTGATTCTTGGAGATAAGCTCTGCAGTTGTGATGATTCTCCGCTGTGTGGTCACCTCCCTGGGAAGTGCGAGTCTTTACTGTATCCCTGCCCTCTTACCCATCTTGTGGTTCCTTCCTTCACATTTTTTTTTGTCTTTTGTCATTTTTTAGGGCCGCACCCATGGCATGTGGAGGTTCCCAGGCTAGGGGTCTAACGGGAGCTGTAGCCGCCGGCCTACACCACAGCCACAGCAACGTGGGATCCGAGCCGCATCTGCAGCCTACACCACAGCTCACGGCAATGCCGGATCCTTAACCTACTGAGCAAGGCCAGGGATTGAACCCAGAACCTCATGTTTCCTCGTCGGATTTGTTAATGCTGCGCCACAACAGGAACTCCTTGTGGTTCCTTCCTTATGTCTTTAGTTGTGAAATCTCTTCTGCTGGTCTTCAGGTCATTCTTATCAATAGTTGCTCTGTAAATAACTGTAGTTTTGCTGTGACCCTAGGAGCTCAGGGTCTTCCTGCTCTGCCATGGTGGCCACACCTTGTCTTAAATTATCTTCTTTTCATTCTCATTACAGCCCTGTGCTGCAGAACCTGTTATTTGTCTCACTTTACAGAAAAGGAAACTGAGGCACAGAGAGATTAAATCACTTGCTTAAGTGGCAGAGTCAGGATGGAAACCTGGTTCCAAGGACTGTGGAGACTTTGCTCTTAGAAGTGGATAATACACTCTTCCATGTCTGTCCTTCATGGCCCAGCTTCCCATTATCTCCCCTCAGATCAGGCCAGTGCCATCTTCCTTTAGGGCTAGGCTCAATCTTACACAGCAGGCCTCCTCAAAAGTCTTTCCTCCAGGAGTTCCCATCGTGGCTCAGTGGTTAACGAATCCGACTAGTATCCATGAGGATGCGGGTTCGATCCCTGGCCTTGCTCAGTGGGTTAAGGATCCGGCGTTGCCGTGAGCTGTGGTGTAGGTTGCAGACGTGGCTCGGATCCCACGTGGCTGTGGCTGTGGCGAAGGCCGCGGCTACAGCTCCGATTGGACCCCTAGCCTGGGAACCTCCATATGCCGCGGGTGCGGCCCCAAAAAGACAAAAAAAAAGTCTTTCCTCAAGATTTGGGAGAGGAATAGAAACATCCCCCTTGGAAGATGGAGGAGAAAGATGGTGGCTGGGTTTTCTTTGTCAGTACTAATTAATATCACCTTTGGAAAGCCTTAGGGCTAAGTGATGGCTATTTCCTTGTATTTCCTTGAATTATTTGCTGAGCAGAATTCTGAGATAAGACTCTGTGCAAGCCATGACCCATTGCAGAAACTGGAGGTACTATTTTCCTCCTATTAATGGGTTTTTACTAGCTAAGGACAATTCCTTTAGGGTTTTCATTATTATTTTTGGTGCACCCATGGCATATGGAACTTCCTGGGCCAGGGATCGAATCTGCATTGAAACTGTGACCCGAGCCACAGCTGCAACAACACCAGATCCTTAACCTGCTGCACCACATGGGAACTTCCCCGTTTAGGGTATTTAAAGAGAAAGTCCTGGAAGGGAATTTGGAGAAATGATGATGAATGTGGTGCTAACTCTGCCCCATTCTCCAAAGGTCATGGGACCTCTTGGTTTTTCCCCCCACTCCTGCCTTATTTCTCAGCTTTTCATAGTCTTAAGCTTCTTGAACTTGCACTCTCCCTGTCTGCCTAGCTTTTATCGGTTAGTTTTCTCATCTGCCAAATTGGGCAGGAGTGGAGGAATGGTGATGATGATGATGATGATGATGGTGGTGATGATAATAGTAATAATAATAATAATAATTTTTCTAGCCCTGACATCTATTGTTCGCTTACTCTTAAGGTAAGGTTGACTCCAACCCCTAATCCATCTCAGTAGATATCCAGTAGACTTCCCAAGGTTTTAGTTCATTCCTGAGTGGGGTGGGGGTTCTCAAATCCATGGTCACCTTGTATTCTAAGCTCTTATGTTTGCAGAATCGTGTTCAGTCTCACCTGTCTGTGGCTGCTTCTGAGAGACAAGTCGTTTTACTTAGTTCTGCCTCATAGCAGCACTGGAATCTGTCTTTTCATGTAAATGCGGTGCTAAAGTAGTTAAGTCCATCAAAATTGATGTACCAAGTTGCGTATAACTTCATATCACATTTTATCTATGTGGATCTTTCATGGCATATGGAAGTTCCCAGGCTAGGAGTTGAATTGGAGCTACAGCTGCTGGCCTATGCCACAGTCACAGCAACGCGGGTTCTGAGCCGCATCTGTGACAGCTCATGTCACAGCTCATGGCAATGCTGGATCCCCAGCCCACTGAGGGAAGCCAGGGATCGAATCTGCATCCTCATGGACACTAGTCAGTTTTGTTTCCACTGTGCCGCAGCGTGAACTCCCTTACATTTGTGGATCGTGAGCTTGCTGCTCCTCCTTTCAAAATAACAAATCATATCATTTATTGAGGCGTTATGCTATGCTAGACACTGGCCTGGCCACTTACCTATAGGATCACATTTAGTCCCCCCAAAGATTCAGTAAGATAAAATTTTTTATTTCCATAGTGTGGAGAAGGAGATAAAATCACAGTGCAACGAAATGTGAGAACTAGGATTGAAAAAACTTCTGATTCCAAAGTTACCTTTTTTTTTTTTTTGGTATTTTTGTCTTTTTAGGGCCACACCCGCAGCATATGGAGATTCCCAGGCTAGGGGTCGAATAGGAGCTGTAGCTGCTGGTCTTCACTGCAGCCACAGCAAAGCTGGATTCAAGGCATATTTGCGACCTACACCACAGCTCACGGCAATGTCGGATCGTTAATCCACTGAGGGAGGACAGGGATCGAACATGCATCCTCATGGTTCCTAGTCAGATTCTTTTCTGCTGCGCCATGACGGGAACTCCCAGAAAGTGTCAATTTATACAGACCGAAAGAAAGTAGATTCTTGGTGGCCTGGGGCTGGAGGTGGGAAGTGGGATTAACTGTAAATGGGCGGAGTTCCCGTTGTGGCTCAGTGGTTAATGAATCCGACTAGGAACCATGAGGTTGCGGGTTCGATCCCTGGGCTTGCTCAGTGGGTTAAGGATCTGCATTGCCGTGAGCTGTGGTGTAGGTTGCAGATGCGGCTCGGATCCTGCAGATGTGAGCTGTGGTGTAGGTTGCAGATGCGGCTCGGATCCTGTGGCGAAGGCCGGCGGCTACAACTCCTGTTAGACCCCTAGCCTGGGAACCTCCATATGCCGCGGGTACGGCCCTAGATAAGGCAAAAAGACAAAAAAAAATAAAAAATAAAATAAAATAACTGTAAATGGGCATGAGGGTTCTTAGGGGGATGAAAATGTTCTCAAACTGACTTACGGTGATTGTTGTACCACTTGGTAAATCTACTAAAAGTCATTGAATTGCACACTTAAGTTTGGTGAATGTTACCATCTGTAAAATATACCTCGATAGAACTGCAAGAAAGAAGAAATCACCTTGCTCAGTGTGCTTACCCCATTCAGCGTGTGTCTTTAATCAGAGTATAAGCCCGCAAGGACAGGGCCCTTGCCTGTCTTATTCACCGCTGTGTCCTTGGCATTGAGGTCAGCGCTGGGGACATAGTAAGGGTCGAGCAAACATTCAGGCAATGTGCAAATCAATAAGCTAGCCATCGCTAACACTTCTCAGGCATTCAGTGTAGACGGAGATAGGCTCAAAATGGAATCAGTAGCAGATTTCAAATCTACAAATCAAACAGCAAGGATGAAGAAATTGGCAAAACCCTCCTCCTCGACGGGTGTGCCAGCCTGCCTGCTGTTAACGCTGCGCCGTCTCTGTTTCTGCATTATCTTCATCATTACATCATCATTACAGAGAAGTCTGCAAGTACATTTCCTAGAATTCCTTTCCGGAATGGCTCTGGCTTAGGTTCTGTAAATTCATGTGACAGTTGAAGGGCGGCAGAGCAGGCAAAGCTATTATTCTCTGGCACAGTTCAGAGATGAGCTGAACAGAAGCTTCCAAGTGTTACCTGCGGCGGGTAACTGCAATTAGTCTTCTCTGCCCTTCCTGCGGTTAGCAGCACCCCTGGGTAGTCTTCCGGGTCACTTGCTCTGAGCTGTGAACAGCAGAGATTGTTTGAAGCCACTTTCCTGCTCTGGTCACGTCTTGATTTTGTACAGTCTGGCAGCTGCTACCTTGATCTCTGCTCCTGTTTGTGTGTGTGTCTGCTTCCCTGTTAAAAACTTCCCTATTTAGAAAACTGGGCAGGTGTTCCCGTGGTGGCTCAGCAGAAACGAATCTGAGTAGGTACCATGTTTGATCCCTGGCCTCGCTCAGTGGGTTAAGGATCCGGCGTTGCCTTGAGCTGTGGTGTAGATTGCAGACGCGGCTCAGATCTGGCATCATGGCTGTGGCTGTGGTATAGGCCGGCAGCTGTAGCTGATTCAAGCCCTAGCCTGGGGACCTCTACATACTGCAGCTGCAGCCCTAAAAAGCAAAACAAAAAAAAGAAAGAAAAAAAAGAAAACTGGGCAGTATCCCTTTTTCCTTCCTTCCTTCCTTCCTATCTATCTATCTATCTATCTATCTATCTATCTATCTATCTATCTATCTATCTATCTATCTTTTTTAGGGCCGCACCTGCGGCATATGGAGATTCCCTGGCTAGCGGTCTAATCAGAACTGTAGCCTCCGGCCTACGCCACAGCCACACCAGATCTGAGCCGCGTCTGCAACCTACACCACAGCTCACGACAACGCCAGATACTTGACCCACTGAGTGAGGCCAGGGATCGAACATGTGTCCTCACGGATCCTAGTCCGATTTGTTTCCACTGAGCCACGATAGGAACTCCCAGGGTCCCTTTTTCTGATTGAACCCTAACTGATACAATGGGTGCAGAATATCATCTTTAAAAACTCAGGGTTTGTGTGATGGTGGGAGGAGGGCAGGGTAAAAATTCTGTGTCCTTTTCTTGACTGGCACATTGGGTCTTGAACTATGAAGTCTCCTTCCCTCTTCTCAGGACAGCCTTTATCCTCTTTCTTCTACCTCTGTGTTGGGGTCTTTGTGAGTGTCTTCTTTCCACCTTGCTCTCTTCATCTGCTCCTAGGAGCCACCAGCATTCCTTTGCCCAGAGCACTGGCATGTGGGACTTGACAAGCTTTCCTGCCTTTGCAGTCTTGCTAAAAACGTCTGGTTGCCTGGTTACACTGAGGGAGCAGAGCCCACCCTGGGCAAGATTCGCCAGCCTTCTCACCAACCTCCCCAAACCTTGCACCAGACCCTTAGGGAGTTGGGAACTTAGATCTGCCGTCTAGAAAAAGATACTGTACCGCCTCCTCTTCTCCCTCAAACAACGAAGAAAAGAAATCAAACCACAGGCATCTTTTAATAATCATTCTGCCAGAATGTACTGTTTTGGTTCCCTCTGAGCCTGAACCCACCAGGCTTCTGAACCCTCAGTAGAAACCGATCACGAAGCCACGGCAGCTTTTTCACCGCTTGTGTCTCGGTCTCATTCAGCTTCTCTTACCCGTGGGTCCAGGACCTCGTTAACCCCTTAGCTATTCTTAAGCAGGTCGTATCTTCCGTGAGTGGCCCGACACCCATCCCTGGGGGACTTGGAGTCGAGTCCCCCTTCCCGGATTTGATGCTGGAGTGATAAGGATGAGCTCTGCTTGTTTGAGGGGCCAGCAGACCTGGCACTTGCCGCTTCAGTATCGGACGTAGCCGCCTGGCTGTCACGCTCTGTATTAGAACCTCCCTCCATGAATGAGGCCCGACTTAAGCTTTCTCTGCGGCTGGGACTCATGTACACCCAGGTCATTTCTCCCTTCTCAGCTGGGGGTGGTGGCGGAGAAGCACCAAAGTCTCCTTTCTCCCAAGTGACTGGCTGAAAAACTGCTAAGAATGGATGGATGACTAGCCCTGCCATTACCTGTCTGTACGCATGTCCTCCAGAACCAGTCTGGTCCATTTCAGTACTTAGCACACCCCCTCCTCCCTCCCCACATCACAGCTCACCATCGCCTGGCTTTGCCTAAGTCAGGGCAGGACAAACTGTACCTGCCAGACCGAGCCCTGGACCATCTGGTTATTATCGCTAGAATCAGCCTCTTGCACTGAGCTCGCTGAGATCCAACAAGCATTCAAGGATCCTTTAGTAGGTGCCGGTGGAGGGAGAACGTATGAGCCTCAGTCCCCACCTCCATGAGCTCACGGTATTCCCGAAATAGGACTCGTCCCCCTGCTGGTGGTCCCACGTTACTGAGACCCGACTGTACGTGGCATCTACTGCTGCAGTCCAGTGGGGTAGGATTTCTTGTAGCCAGAGGGGAGATCGGAGGCCATGCAGAAGAAAGTCTTCTCATTAGTGCAGGCAAATCCAACACTGGGGTCTGAGTTCTCCAGGTAATACTATTTTCATTTGCCTGGGAGAAATCTTGGGAGCCTTGGCGTGCTTTGCTGCTCATAGATGGAGGGGGTATGTATCTCTGGAGATTCCTAGGCTGCTAGAAATAAAAATGTAGCAGTGATAACATAAGATCCTTTTTAGGTGTGCTGATAACTTGGGGAGAGCCTTGTAGGTGTGCTGACAACTTGAAGGCTATGTGTTTCGACGGTTTGTTGCTTTAGGCAGAACTAGTGCCCAATCTAGCAGAGATGGCAACAATAATGATAATGCTGGGAAGAAATCTAGATGAAAACAGTCACTGTGCTTCTGAAATAAGTGAGTCACTATGGAAATAGAATTGTCAAATTCTAGGCAGATTTCCTGCTATAGACCTCGAGACCCCAGGTGTGGATGGGATGGTTCATTTCTTGTAGGGGATATAAGAATTTTTTTTCCTTTCTTTTCAAGCCTGCACCAGTGGTATATGGAGGTTCCCTGTCTCGGGGTTCAATCGGAGCTGCAGCTGCTGGCCTATGCCACAGCCACAACCACAGCCACGCCAGATCGGAGCCATATCTGTGACCTATGCTTACCGGGTTTCAGCAACACCAGATCCTTAACCAATGAGGGAGGCCAAGGATCGAACCCACATCCTCATGGACCTGATGTTGGGTTCTTAATTCACTGAGCCACAACGAGAAACTTAGGAAAAAATTTTAAATCACTCCCAGCTTCAGTGTCTCTTTTTCTTCTGAAAAGCTGTAAGCTTTTTATGCTCTACGCTGCCTTTCTTTATAGAACTAGGAAAATCACCTTCCAATGCAGTCAAATTTTATTGCCAAAAAAAGCAGAGGATAAATGGGGGGTAAACACATGGCTGTGTTCATTAAAACCTACACTCCATAAAGTGGGTTCTACTCTTCATAAACATTTATCCCACCAGCACTGGAAATGCAGGAAACCGTGTGGGTACGTATCCAGAGAGGCCATCACCTGGAAACAAGACAAAGAGATGACACGCGCCATCCTTGCTTTCTGGTGCTGCGGCCCTCGGTTTCCTCACAGGGATGGATCAGCCTAATGATGGGTTGGAGTGCCACTCATGGACATATGCACAAAATGTCCCGGATCCTTCTGAAGGAAGGCAGGCCCATTGAAACGGATCCTCTCATCATTAAGTTTAAAAAATGGCAGAAAACTCTGGGCTCAGGGGACTCAGAGTTATTTTAAACCAACAGTGTGCAATCAACGTATCTTACAGAGTAACTTTTTTTTCCTTTTTTTTTTTTTTTGCTTTTTAGGGCTGCACCGGCATCATATGGAGGTTCCCAGGCTAGGGGTGGAATTGGAGCTACAGCTGCCGGCTTATGCCACAGCCACAGCAACACAGGATCTGAGCCATGGCTGAGACCTACACCACAGCTCACGGCAACACCAGATCCTTAACCCACTGAGCGAGGCCAGGGATCAAACCCGCAACCTCATGGTTCCTAGTCGGATTCGTTAACTACTCCGCCACAATGGGAACTCCTAAATGCTCTGATTTTTATCTTTGCTCCAGAAACCAGTTTTATACTTAAGGTCTGTAAGCAGCAAGGGGGGGCTGGCCCCATGGAACCCCGTCTATGCATCTAAGAATCCAAGACTGTCTGTAAATGAACAATACATTTGTCAGACCAGAGATGTGGTGGTCTAGAGTCTGCTCAGATAGGATTTTCAGGACCTGGATAAAGGGAACCCATTAATTTATTCTAAGGAAAATCTGTCACTTTGGAAAAAATTGCCAATATTTTCCCAGTCACGTGTTCTCAAGGCCAAGAAGCTAACAGAACTTCTTGGACACGAAAGAGTCATGTTCTTCAGAGAAACATAATTGCTAATTGGAATTCTATTGTTATCTCATCCAAATCGCTCATCATTTATTGATGGCTACTTTTGGCTGCAGGAACATGCCTTACAATGTAAGAATCCAGCCTCCCATCTCAAGAACATGCCCGCGTCTGGAAAACAACTCGTGGGGCTTTCTCCTTGGGAAAATTTATATGCAGTGAGCCCCCAGCAAGTAGAGTTCGGTTCTGAGACGGTCTGGAGTCAGGAAACACATAGTGAATGGTGGCTTTGCTAGCTGACCAGTGTCCTTTGCGTAGGAATGTCTTGTCACCGCTGGCACGCTGGCAGCTCTTTAAGAAATGAAAAGCTCAAAGCTTGCCTTAGCACTGCTGTCTTCACTTAGTATCCTGCAGGTCTAGTCCACTCAGAGGGGACCATGCAGCCTATGCTTCATCTTTTGTGTGCCCTTGACCATGACCGCTGGGCTTAGCAATGGTAGATGCAATGAAAACAGTAATAGTTGCTAACACTTATAAAGTACCTGTTATGTATCCGGTGTTGGGAAAGGTGCCTTTCTTTTTTCTTTCTGTTAAGTATTATTGAAGTATAGTTGATTGACAGTGTTGTGGTTGTTTCTGCTGTACCACAAAGTGATTCAGTTATACGTATACACCTATGCATCCTTTTTTTAGATTCTTTTCCCATAGAGGTTATTACGGAATATTGAGTGGAGTTCCCTGTGCTACCTGGCAGGACCCAGGTGCCCACCCATGCCATATCCGATTGTGTGCATACGCCTACCCCAAGGCTCCCGTTCTCTCTCCACCTGGTGGAAAGGTGCTTTTCGTATTTTATTGCATTTAATCTTCACGATGACAACATGAGTCAGGCATGGTTTTTATCCAAACTGTACACAAGAGAAAATGGACACACAGAGGAGTAAGCAACGAACCGTTAGCCCTGGAAGTCAAACGAGTCTGTCCGAGACTGAATCTTCATCACTGTCCTCTCAAATGCTCTAAAATTTTGGCACTGTTTGGAAAGACAATTTTGAGAAGTAAAGTTTGCCTTTTTTTCTGTTATAAAATTTATACGCATTATAAAAAGTTGAAAACTAGAGAAACAGAAAGTGGAGAAAAAATATTGCTGGGCTGCCGCGAACAGAAATATCATAAACCGAGTCGCTTATACAGCAAACAATTATTTCTCGCGGTTCTGGAGGCAGGAAAGTCTAAGATCAAGGCATCTGCTGGTGTCTGGTAAGAGCCTGCTTCCTGATTCCTAGATGTCTGTCTTCTTGTTTATGTGTTCTTCCATAGAGGAAGAGGTGAGAAAGCTCTCTGGGGTCTCCTCTTCCTTCTCCTTTATTATTATTATTGTTATTATTATTATTATTATTAATATTATTATTATTTTAAGGGCTGCACCCTTTGCATTTGGAAGTTCCCAGGCTAGGGGTGAGATTGGAGCTGTAGTGGCCAGCCTACACCACAGCTCATGGCAATGCCAG
Organism: Catagonus wagneri; assembly: GCA_004024745.2. Classification (NCBI taxonomy): domain Eukaryota; kingdom Metazoa; phylum Chordata; class Mammalia; order Artiodactyla; family Tayassuidae; genus Catagonus; species Catagonus wagneri. Next base: position 34,676,638 of record PVHT021183666.1, read on the forward strand.
ATCCTTAACCCACTGAGCGAGGCCAGGGATCGAACCTGCATCCTCATGGATACTAATCAGCTTTGTCCCTGCTGAGCCACGATGGGGACTCCTGGGGTCTCCTTGTAACGGCACCGATCCCATTCCTGAAGGCTCCACTGTCAAGACCTAATTGCGTCCCAAAGGCTCCACCTCCTAATAGCATCACCCAAGGATCTCAACATAGGAATTTGCAGGCGGGCGGAGGACACAGACATTTAGTCAATGACTATGTCTCGTAGTCCTACAACTCAGACAATCCAAGGCTAACATTTAGTCACACGTTTAGTCCAGCCTTCCCCTACACAACCTCCTCAATTTCTAGCTCTCATGTAGTTGTTATCATTCTCCACTGAAGAATTTACAGGCTGTTATTTTCCCATATTATAAACTTCATAAATGCCGCTTATAACAGCTACACGGTATCCTAGCTAATAATACAAGATAATTTCCTTGACTCTTGGTCATTTAGAATCTTTTCTTTCTTTTTGCTTTCTGTCACTGTTAGAGATCATTTCCTTAAGGAAAGATAGTCTGAACTATCTAGAGTCAAATGAGTGTACTAAGGGAGGGGACAAGGACAGAAAAAGAAACTACCTTCACCGTGCTTCCTATCTTTCACAAGAGGTAATCCCGCAAGAAATGGGGAAAGGGGAGTTCCTATTGTGGCTCAGCGTTAACGAGCCCGACTAGGATCAATAAGGATGCAGTTTCGATCCCTGGCCTCACTCAGTGGGTTAAGGATCCGGCATTGCCGTGAGCTGTGGTGTAGGTCGCAGATGCGGCTCAGATCCTGAGTGGCTGTGGTTGTGGTGTAGGCTGGCAGCTGCAGCTCTGAATCGACCCCTAGCCTTGGGAACCTCCATATGCAGCAGGTGGGGAACCTACAAAAAAAAAAAAGGAAGGGCTAGGCAACTGCAATGCCTGGAAAGTCATTCGCTTACCTTACCTCTGCTCTCTACAGCTGCCAGTTTTCTCTCTCCCCTGCACAGGCTCTATGCATATGAGAGTTAGAGAGAGGTGACTTCTTAAGGGGTATCGTGACACTGACAACATGCTCAAAAAGCAAGGGTTTTTTTTTGTTGTTTGTTTTGTCTTTTTAGGGCTGTGCCCGTGGTATATGGAGGTTCCAAGGCTAGGGGTTGAATCGGAGCTATAGCTGCTGGTCTACACCATGGCCACAGCAATGCCAGATCCAAGCCATGTCTGCGACCTACACCACAGCTCACGGCAATGCCGGATCCTTAACCCACCGAGCAAGGGCAGGAATTGAACCTGCAACCTAATGGATACTAGTTGGGTTCGTTAACCACTGAGCCACGACAGGAACTCCCCCAACATGAAACTTTAAAGAAATAAGGGGAGGTGAATGGATATAATTTTCCTAGTTTTGGAATTCTGGTATTTGGTGAGCAGGGGTGAATTCTGAGCTTGCTGGAGAAAGAGAATCTTATAAGAAATCAAAAGGCGTGGAGAGAAGGGGAGTGTGGGCCAGTGTGAGACTGGTGCCTCACCACGCTCCAGCCCTGAGTAGGTCAGCGGCAAATAGGGAGAGTGAGGGGTCTCCTCTAAGCCCCCCTGAGTGAGCAGAGCAGTCTCCTTCCTGACATCCCCCACGGGGCTGTAACTCACTCAAGATCGTACTGAGGCTGTAAACTGCAAAGAGCGCCTCTTGAAGAATTTATGAAGGGTCTGAAAGCTGTATATTTGCTCTGCAGACGTCTGTTGTTTGTTTATAATGTGTGCATGTTTACTTTGCAATAAAACCAGTGGGCACCACTGTACTAACAGGCAACGCATCCACCCTCCAGTGCTGTCTTGGAAGAAGGAGTGGGGGAGAGGGGGAATTCAGGGAGTTGGGGAATTCGATCACTTTGGTTTTGAGTTGTTGCTTCCTTGCTGAGAGGCTGTCCCACTGTGCTTGTGGGATGGGCGACTCTGTTCTTGGGGGTTTCCAAGTGCTTCCTTATCCCCAACGTTCCCTTATCAGGGAGTTCCCGTCGTGGCTTCAGTGGTTAACGAATCCGACTAGGAACCATGAGGCTGCGGGTTCGATCCCTGGCCTTGCTCAGTGGGTTAAGGATCCGGCGTTGCCGTGAGCTGTGGTGTAGGTTGCAGACACGGCTCGGATCCCGCGTTGCTGTGGCTGTGGCGAAGGCTGGCGGCTCCAGCTCCTGTTAGACCCCTAGCCTGGGAACCTCCATATGCAGTGGATGCAGCCCTAGATAAGGCAAAAAAAAAAAATTGCCTTATCAGTGTTCCATGCCACCAGCCTCTCCTTTGGGTGATTCTTTCTACATGGGGTCTACAGGGAAGTGAAGGGAACTCACAGACCAGGGGTCCCAAGCAACTGGGGAAGTTGGAGTTTGGGTGAAACAATCACTGTCCTGGTAGGGGAAGGAAGGACGCTGTGTCGGATGCTCTAGGGACCATATGGGGGCCCACGCTGGGGGAGTAGGAGGGGGCGGAGTCAGCCCAGGGCAGGTGCAGAGCCTGAAATTTACTGAGAGTCTCACAGACCAGGCTTGGTGCACTTGCTTTAAACACAAGCCCTCCTTCAATGTGCGGAGAAACTCCGGGAGGCTGGGATTATTATCTTCATGTTACATTATGAGGAAACTGAGGCACAGAGAGGACCATGTCCATGCGGTCAATGACTGGTGGGATCAAGCTGTTGGACTCAAAGTCATTGCTTTGGGTTCGTGTGACCAACGGCCTTACCGTGATTGTTTTTCTATGAACGCCAGCTTCTTTGTGGACCAGGATGGGAGGCTCAACTTTTCTCCCTAGGGAAGGCTCCTAGGATGCCGTATGGGGAAGCCAGGTCTTTGGGAGAGGAGTCTTCTCTACCAGGAACCCTCGATGCTTAGAGCATGGTACTGCTCTCTTTTTCCTATTCTATTCTATTCTATTCTATTCTATTCTATTCTATTCTATTCTATTCTATTCTATTCTATTCTATTCTATTCTATTCTTATTCTATTCTTATTCTATTCTATTCTTATTCTTATTCTTATTCTTATTCTTATTCTATTCTATTCTATTCTATTCTATTCTATTCTATTCTATCCTATCCTATCCTATCCTATCCTATCCTATTCTATTCTTATTCTTATTCTATTCTACTCTAATTCTATTCTATTCTTATTCTTATTCTATTCTACTCTATTCTAATTCTATTCTATTCTATTCTATTCTATTCTATTCTGTTCTGTTCTGTTCTGTTCTGTTCTGTTCTGTTCTATTCTATTCTATTCTATTCTAATTCTATTCTGTTCTATTCTTATTCCTATTCTAGTCTAGTCTCATCTAGTCTGTCTCTTCTATTCCCAGGCTAGGGGTCGAATCAGAGCTATAGCCACCGGCCTTCGCCACAGCCACAGAAACGTGGGACCTAAGTCACATCTGCGATCTACACCACAGCTCATGACAACGCCAGATCCTTGACCCACTGAGCGAGGCCAGGGATCGAACCTGCAACCTCATGGTTCCTAGTCAGATTTGCTTCCACTGCGCTAACTCTCTTTTAAAAAGTCACAGTGCTCAGGTTCAGTTTTGTTAGTCAAAAACCTGAAGGGAATGTGAACACTCTGTGTAACGATGATGGGTCCGTGTGCCCCACATTCGGTTACCTCGTCCTGGGAAGACACACCCCTCTGAGCAGAGGAGGAACGAGCCAACTTAATCCCCAGGAGGATCCTCCTGCCTGGGGCTCAGTGGGGCTGTGGGTGATTGTTTATCTCATTGGCCGTCCACAGTCATGAGTCTGGATGGGAGGACTTACCAAGGAGCGTTTTTCTTCCTAACCATCTACTTTCCTACAGGTTACTCTTTCAAGCCCCCAAAGGTGGCTTTGGCAACCCACATTTATCTCCTCCTTATGGCAACGGTAGCATCTTCCTTGATACCCTGGGATCTCAGTGGGATCTGGTACTTTCATTGTCGAAGTTCACTTATCCATCTGTCTCTGCTCTGTGACCCCCGCCCCCCATCCCCAACTCCTGTGGTCCTCTGCGGGCAGAGATAACCCACACCTACAAGGCTGACGGAGAGGATAAAGTTCCCTCGTTGAGTGGCCTTTAAGTCGTGGCTTCCCAAGTCGGCCCTCAGATGGGACAATAGAGCAGCAAGAACGGACCCAGAAGCGTGCCTTACAAATGCCTTGGAGGTTTCACCGGGAGACATGCTCCAAGAGAAACTACCCAGGCAGAGAAGTTTCCTGACACTCTGAGCTGGCAGTTGTTTGCCTTATGCTATGAGCCTTTCACAAAGAGCTGTCTGTTCGGGGAGCAGATCTCGGCTGTCTGCTTTCTCTCACCCTGGCGTGTTGGCCAAGACGGCTTTTTTAAAAAAAATGGTCGTTAAATACATATAACCTAAAACTTACTGTTACTTTAAGTGTGCATTTCAGTAGCGTTTAGTTCATTTGCATTGCTGGGAGTCTCCGGAATTCTTTTCATCTTGCAAAGGGGAGACTCCATCCATTAAACAGCTTTCCTTTTCTCCCTCCCCTCAGCCCCTGGCGACCACCATTCGCTTTCTGTTTCTGTGAATTTAACTACTCTAGGTACTGTGCTTAAGAGAAACCATACAGCATTTGTCATTTTGTGACTGGTTTATTTCTCTTGGCATAATGTTCTTGAGGTTCATTTATATTGCAGTAGATACCAGAATTTCATTCCTTTTTAAGGAAGAATGACACTCCGCTGTGTGTATACACCACATCTGTTTGTCGATTCACTTGGCGATAGACATTTGGGTTGTTTCCACTTTTTGGCTATTGTGAATGCTATTGCTGGGTATATGGGTGTACGGATATTTCTAGGAGACCCACTTTCAGTTCTTTTGGATATATACCCAGGAGTGGAATTGCTAGATCATATAGTAATTCCATTTAAAAACTTTGAGGAAGAGCCATACTGGTTTATGTAGTGGCTGTACCGTTTTACATTACTGGGAATGTTAAGTTTTCCCATTTCTCCACATCATCGCCAACACTTGTTATTTTCTGTTTTTTGACTTTTTGATAGTAGTCATCCTAATGGATGTGAGGTGGGAATCTCACTGTGGTTTTGAGTTATATTTATTATATTTCCCTGAGGAATAATGATGTTGAACACCTTTTTCTGTGTCAGCCACCATGGCTTTGACTTCACTTATTTGATGCCATAGTCAGGAGCCATGGTTACTTAACAAGGCAGAGCCTTCCCGCTTGCACCTGAAATCTGTCCCACCACTCAGACTCATCTGCTGACCTTTCAGGAGGCCAGAGGCTTTCTGTGTCTCTCCTGCCTGGCCTCATGCAGGGGGTGCATTTGCTTGCCTTTAGTGTCACATAGGATCTCAGCCTGGTCCCCTCACTGTGTGTGTTGCCCTTTGCCTTTTAGAGCTGAATGCCACACTGGTGCGGCTGACGGAGAGCGGAAAGAGCTTTCCTCGGATGCCTATCTGCTGCAGACCCACATCCAGAAGGCATCTCGCCTCATCCTGGGAGACTCTCAGGGCTCTGGGAACAAAACTGCATTGTGGTGTGGATGAGTAAGAAGCGAGAGTTTCCTTGAAATTCTTGAGGAACAGCAGCTGGGGCTGGGTGCGTAATGAGGTTCTTTGTAGGCCATTCGGAGCCCTGTTACCCCAGGCTGAGCCCAGCTTGGAAAGACTCAATGGCTTGAATTAGAATCCCAGAGGACTGGATCCTTGTCATTTTCAGGCTTTATTACTGCACTGCTCCCTCTGCCACCGAGCGCCCGCTCTCCCGGTGTCTGGATCCACCGCTGCTTGCAGGCAGGCTGGGCAGTATGCACAGGAATAAGCCCCTTGTCCAGCCCAGAGGGCCCCGGGGGTGCTGGCGGTGCTGCTGCTCCTGAGAAAGTCTTGCTGCTTTCACTTCGTCTTGTTTTTGGATGCTGGCCCATTAATTAATCCATCAGTGGATTACATAAAATTTGTGGAGTATCTACCCAGAGCCAGATCCCATGTGTCAGTAAGGTTTCTTTGATGACAAGGACCAAAATCTAAGTCAAGCTATTTTCCATACAAAAAGGCAGTTTGTCCTAGGGATGCAGGGCTCTTTCTTAGAACCCGAGGAAATACCATCACGAGCCCAGAGCTGCTTCATCTGGTCCCTAGCCTCTGCTGGAATGTCTGTTTCACTCTTACTTCTTAGGAGATTGCCTTTCTCTGTGTTTCATTGCCTGCGATAGGGGCAAGCGGCTGCTTCCAGCTCATATGGGCAAAAGACCAGCCTGTGCTGACGTGGCGTCTGTCTGTCTCGTTGCAGCGGGAGGGAGATTCTGATGGGTTGAGTTTGAATTGGGCATCATCTCTTATCTAATGAACTGCAGTCAAGGGATGAAGACTATGAAGTACAAACCCTGGGATCAACAGGTCAATTTAAGTGGCTGCTCAGAAGTGAGATGTCTTGGGAGTTCCCGTCGTGGCGCAGCGGTTAACGAATCCGACTAAGAACCATGAGGTTGCGGGTTCGATCCCTGGCCTTGCTCAGTGGGTTAAGGATCTGGCGTTGCCGTGAGCTGTGGTGTAGGTCGCAGACATGGTTCAGATCCCACGTGGCTGTGGCTGTGGCAAAGGCCGGCAGCTACAGCTCCTGTTAGACCCCTAGCCTGGGAGCCTCCATATGCCGCGGGTGCGGCTCTAGATAAAAGGCAAAAAGACAAAAAAAAAAGTGAGATGACTTTATTGCATGCTGCCAGGTTGGAGATTATAGAGGCAGTTACAGTGTAGCCCCTGCCTTCAAGTTAAGGGGAGACAGACATGTGTACATTTAACACAATGATATAAAGCAGTAGTTGTTAACTGGAAACGGATGACTCTGTTCCCCTGGAAATATTTGAGAATATTGGGAGATATTTCTGGCCATCACAACTGAAGGAGAGGGGGGCTGCTACTTTGAGTTGAGGCTAGGAATGCTGCCAAACATCCTAAAATACACAGGATAGCCACCACAGTACTTACCTGGCCTCAAATGTCAATGGTGCTGGGATTGAGAAACTCTGAAATAAAATAAATGTACAATGCGCAATTATACATTTAAATCTGTGGCTATTGTCCGACCACTTTCCTCTTGAACCCATTCACCATTTCTCTCTCTCTCTCTCTCTCTTTTTTTGGGGGGGTCTTTTTAAGGGCTGTACCTGCAGCATATGATGGAGGTTACCAGGCTAGGGGTCAAATCAGAGTGGTAGCCGTCAGCCTACACCACAGCTCAAGGCTACCTCAGATCCTTAACCCACTGAGCGAGGCCAGGGACGGAACCTGCGTCCTCATGGATGCTCGTCAGGTTCATTACCGCTGGGCCACAAGGGGAACTCCTCCTTGAGATTGTTAAAATGCTCAAAAGGAGTTCCCTGGCAGCTCGGTGGATTAAGGATCTGGCTTTATCACTGCTGTGGCTCTGGTTACAGCTGTGGTGCAGGTTCGCTCCCTGGTCCAGAAATTTCTGTGTGCTATGGGTGTGGCCAGAAAAAAAAAAAAAAGATCAAAAGAGGTAGTGAATGTGAAAGCAGTCTGCAGATCGAAAGCTCTAGGTAGGTATTACCACTCGTTAATATTAGAGCTGGCTTTTTTTTTTTGTCTTTTCGCCTTCTCTAGGGCTGCACCCACAGCATATGGAGGTTCCCAGGCTAGGGGTCTAACAGGAGCTGTAGCCGCCGGCCTTCGCCACAGCCACAGCCATGCGGGATCCGAGCCGCGTCTGCGACCTACACCACAGCTCACGGCAACGCCGGATCCTTAACCCACTGAGCAAGGCCAGGGATCGAACCCGCAACCTCATGGTTCCTGGTTGGATTCGTTAACCACTGCGCCACGATGGGAAATTTTGACAACACACTTTCAAGGTTTTCATTAAGTGCGAGAGATGATAGCCTGAGAGCTGGGATGACTCACCCAGAGGAGGCCGCGCTGCCAAGTCTGAGCACATCTGAGAAACAGGAGCACGCTGGCGTCCCGGGACCTTAATTAGGTGGGGACCCCACAGTCACAGTCCCCTCCTTTAAATGCAAAGCACTCATTTCTGGAAAAACTAGGGCAAACAGGCAGGAAAGGAATCTCTTTTTTTTGAAGAAACCTTTGGAGTAGCGTGTGAATGAGGGCAGCCCGCGGGGACCTTGGCCATGAAGGAAATCTGTGGGCTTCTATTTTTAAAGCATGCGGGGCCACGGCTGCCTTTCATCGGCAAATGGTGCTGCTCAAAGGCCAGGACCCACGCCGATCAGGGTGAAGCCTCGCGCCTCCCGTAGGAATCGTCTGTCAGAAGCCTTTTACTTCGCAGACGCCTTTTCGGAAGGAAAAGAGGATTTCACGCACAATGAAAACAGAGTCTGTTTTTGACAGACAGGTGGACGCCCCTGCGCGAAGGCAGTGATGACACGCTTGTCGGGGAGGCGAGGGATCTCCGACTTATTTTTGATATGGATTTGATTGCTCCTTTAATTCCAAAGAACCACTTCCTAACTGTATGAAGCAGAGCAGCCCGAGGGATAATTGCCGGTCTCTTTCGGAAGCGGTGGGTGTTGAGAACTGCTCGGCGTCGCCCTGCTGCAGAGACGCATGCTCAGAAAGCAGCCACCTCTCGCAACCCAAGAGAATGCAGGGTGCTCGTTTGTAATCATCACTATCCACCCCCCTCCCTGCGGGGCCCAGAACGAAACATCAAAAATTCATAGAATAAGATACATGGAAGATGGAAAAGATGCACTGGGGTCATGGATCCTGTCTCCCGTGGTCCAGACAGTGAAAATAATGACTCTCCTTGACCTAGAGAGCACCTGGCACTCGCGTCCCAGCTGAGGCAGCACAGAGCGTTTGCACCTCATTTTTTTTTTTTTTTTTTTTAGTTGGAGGATATTTATTCTTCCACAGCTTGTCCCTGACCGGTGTTCAGGCTGTACTTACTTAAATACCGCTCTTTGCCTTTTCTCCAGATATTTCTTCTAAGGTTTTGAGACCCACAGATGAACAGAGCTAGTCCAGATCAATGCTAGAGCCGTAGTGGAGGGGTTTAGGTCATGGTCAGAGTAAGGTGGAAAGGCCAACAATAAGAAATCACTTAGAGATTCTGACAGCTGTACCAAGGAGGTCCCCAGCCAAAGTCATGGTCCAAATTTTTGGACAAGGATCAGAGACACTGTAATTAGTTCAGGTATGCTTTGACCACTGCTATGTATTCCTAAAATCTAATCTATGCCAGGCCCTATGATAGGCTGATTCTGGAGTTACAGAGATGAACGAGACAGAGAAGGGACAAAAAGTCCCTTCTCCTTGGAGAAGTTCATAGTCTAGTGAGGCTTATAAGCAGAGAGTTTAAAAATAATTGGGGAGTTCCTGTCATGGCTCTGTGGAAACAAATCTGACTAGTATCCATGAGGACGCAGGTTCAGTCTCTGGCCTTGCTCAGTGGGCTGAGGATCCGGCGTTGCCGTGAGCTTTGGTGTAGGTCACAGACACGCCTTGAACTGGCATTGCTGTGGCTGTGGCGAAGGTTGGCAGCTACAGCTCCAGTTCAGCTCCTAGCCTGGGAACCTCCATATGCTGCGGGTGCGGCCCTAAAATAAAATAATAATATTTGGAGGTTGAATGACAGAAAGATGTATGATGTGTCATGGAGCACAAGGAAGGGGGATCTGACCCAGTTTAGCAGTGGTCATTAGAGCCAAGCTAGTAAAAGTGGACAAAAATTTAAGGCCCAATTTAGGGAAAGAAGGAAAAAAAGGAAGAACTGGAGTTCTCATCACGGCACAGCGGAAACAAATCCGACTAGTGTCCATGAGGCTGCGGGTTCGATCCATGTCCTCACTCAGTGGGTGGGGGATCCGGTGTTATCGTGACCTGTGGTGTGAGCTGCAGATGTGGCTCCAATCTCAACTTGCTGTGGCTGTGGTGTAAGCCAGTAGCTGTAGCTCTGATTCGACTTCTAGCCTGGGAACCTCCATATGCCGCGGGTGTGGCCCCAAAATGCAAAAAAAATAAGAAAGAAAAAGGATGAAACTTAGCTACTTATTGGAGGCTGGCTTGGAAGAGGCAAGGAATCCAGTTTTATCCTTTATGTGTTGGACCTTGTGAGCTTGGACGTGGCTTTGCTTCCGTCTATTACCATGCTGAGGTAGGACTGATAAATACAATAACACCAGAAATGCGGTAATGACTTTCATCATTGAAGCCCTCAAAGTGTCAGGGCAGGTCTGTTAAAGTGTTGAAACACTGCAGGTGACCTGTGGTGGGAGAGCCATATTGTACCTGTGCCTATGAGCGAAGCATCTCTAAGGCACGTGAATGTAGCAAAACTCAGGCAAAGCCATGAGCCCTGGTTCATGTTGGGGACAAAACCGGTTCCTTTCCAGACTCCTTAGGATGGTAGGCAGTGCTTTATGAACATAGCCTCCTCGGGAGGGAGGAAGTAAAGTCTCAGCACAGTTGCGATGGACGGTGAAATGACAAGTTGTGGCCACGATGGTTTTCTTCTGGGCTTTCTGTGCACGGGCGCAATGAACCCCAGCCTCGATTTACCTTCCCCCAAATCCTACACTCCTGCATTGCGTGGATCTTTCTATTTTATCTTCTCTTACTTGACTCTTTCTTTTGATGTCTCTGTGGTTTGGGGTTCCTAACCAGTAGCGTTTTCTACTTTGGTGTCCACTGCTTGATACTCCTTCTGAGCTCCTGTTTTGGGAGCTTGAGACTTCAGGTGACTGGTCAGTGCACCTGGATCCCACCTGTCTCAGAGTTCTCCGTCTGATGAGCAAATGGGGAAATAATTGATTCTTGCTACTCTCGTTACTGTTGCGTCTCAATTCCCGTGTTTGCTCTATTGCCCTTCCCACCATTGAAACTAGACCTTGGCCTTCAGGGAAGGGAGGTCATAGAAGAGACAGAGAAAGGGAGTTCCCATCGTGGTGCAGTGGTTAAAGAATCCGACTAGGAACCATGAGGTTGCGGGTTCGATCCCTGGCCTTGCTCAGTGGGTTAAGGATCCGGCATTGCCGTGAGCTGTGGTGTAGGTCACGGACGCGGCTCCGATCTGGCGTTGCTGTGGCTGCAGCGTAGGCCGGTGGCTGCGGCTCCAATTGGACCCCTAGCCTGGGAACCTCCATACGCCGTGGGTGCGGCCCTAAAATGACAAAAGGCAAAAAAAAAAAAAAAAAAAAAAAAAAAAGGAAAAAAAAAAAAAAAAAAAAAAGAGAGACGGAGAAAAAAATAAAAAATAAAAAGCAAAATGAAGCCAGTAATAAAAAGCAAAATTTTTGGTACGTCTTCTGCTCTTACGGTATGGAAGTAGGAAAAGAAAATCTAGGTATGAGGAGGTTCCCTGGTGGCTTAGCAGTTAAGGATCCGGTGTTGTCACTGCTGTGGTGTGGGTTCAGTCCCTGCCGGGGAACTTCTGTGTGCTGTGGGAGCAGCACAAAAAATGGGTATCGGGGCAGAGAGGGCCTCAGAGAAACCTGCTGAGCTCCTGTTTCCCCAAGAGGAATGAGCACTTAATTTCTTTTTTTTTTTTCTTTTTTTGCTTTTTAGGGTGGCACTGGAGGCATATGGAAGTTTCCAGTCTAGGGATCCAGTCAGAGCTACAGTTGCCAGCCTACACCACAGCCACAGCAACATCAGATCTGTCTGAGCCGCATCTGAGACCTACACCCCAGCTCACAGCAACGCTGGATCTTTAACCCACTGAGTAAAGCCAGGAACCGAACCCGCATCCTCACGATTCCTAGTCGGATTTGTTTCTGCTGCAACACGACGGGAATTCTAATTTTTTTTACACTTTTGAGATGGAGGTGGGAGTTAGCTGAGAGGATGTCAGAGATCCAGAAAATCCAGAAAGTGCCTCTTAGTCAAGACCAGAAAAAGCACTTTTCAAACATTTGTTCACTCAGGCCCACTCCTGTGCACTCTGACAAAGCGAGTCACCTGACACAACCCAAGTTCGGGGCAGAGTGGAAGAGGGTGAGCACAGCTATAATATTTGCCTTTTTTTTTTTTTTTTTTTTGGTAGGAGAGATTGAAACATCACAATGGAGGGGAACAGAGCTGGGGAGGCTGCAGAACTGGAGCCATCAAGACATTTTACCAAGGCAGGTAAGTGCGAAGCGGGTCAGGATCCAGTACAGGGTGAGCCATTATGAAGCGACCGCTACGTGAAGCTTACACTGGACCCTTTCCAAGCCCAGGCTTGGAGCTCGGTACGGGGCAGAAACATCTCAGGAAAAGGATGAAATAGAAAATAAAGGTGATGATGGGTGAACACGTGGTCAAGCATCTGGCTTCCTCTTGAGCTGGGATAACTGCGGCCATGATACGATGAGGTTCAAATGTTGTCTAAAGTCGCTTTCAAAGTGGATTCCTGTAGGTCGTTTAAAAGCTACTGGCAATAATTAACTTTTCCACATCTGCCCCCACTAGAGAGGGGACCCTGGTAGAAGGAGGGTCAGGCTGAAACTGGAGGGGATAGCGTTGTCCCTTTTCCAGATTCATACTGGTAATTCTATCAGTAACACCAGGGCAGAGCTTACGCAGATGCCTCAGGCAAGAATGAGAGCTGCAGGTGGAGAGGAAATCCGAAAATAAAAGATTGCAAAATATTTTCTTAAAAGCCCAGTCTGCAGAGATGATCGCTCTGGAGCGTTTCCTGAAATGTCAGTGTTCTCTAAAACTCTCAAATACCCATCCTGGTGATTAAGAAATCAATAATTAACATGCAAATCTGAAAGCTCCAGGCAAATTGAATATTAATTACTGACTTCATCAGTGGAGGCTGCTCAGCAGTATGAAAATAGTTTGGGATAATTAGGATTTAACAACCTTCAGACATAAAGAAAATAAATACAGGGTTCTTGATGAATGACTTTATTTTTATTTCATTATTGTATTGTAAACATTCTGGGTTTTTCAAAGACCAAGGAGAGACAGAGACAGTGTGGTTCTGAATATTTAGTATTTATCATGATGAGAACTCCCTCCCCCACCCCCCGCCGCGGTCCTCCACGGAAATCCTTTGAGAATTGTCGAATAGAAGTTACATTGTATAATGTAAGGTGGCAAGGTGACCTGCGTCAGCTGGGAATGGAGAAGTATTGCACAGTAAGCCTGAAAAACGACCGAGATAAAAGGTTCTAATAAGTCACTGTCCCAGACAAGGTCCCTGCTCAGTACTGCTGATCTTGAACGCTCACCTGGGCACCACTTCCTTCATCTTTAAATGATCTTTTCAGCTTCTGATCTCATACTTCAGGCACTGTAGTTCAGAAATCTCGTTTCACCTCTTCCAGGTCTAGTACCTTGGTTTTCTTCCCTGACTTCACCTGGCTTTTGGTTCCTGGCACTCATTCCCGCTAAGTTCCTGATTTGCAGGCATCCAGTTCCCAGCGTGGCTGGTACTTCCTGGTCCCCTCCCAGAACAATCTGTATCTACAAGTTCCTAACCCTTTTGTGTTAGCGCTTGTTGATCGTTTCTTCTTCTCTTTTTGCTGCGTCTGTGGCATATGGAAGTTCCCCGGGGCCAGGGATCAAACTCTTGCCACGGCAGCGACCCAAGCCGGTGCAGTGACAAGGCTGGATCCTTGACCCGCTGTGCCACAAAAGAACTCAGATCATCACCATTTCAAATTTAAATTTTTACTAACTTTCTTTTTTTTTTGGTTGAAAGGGAACATTTATAAAGAAAAGTACAGAGTTCCCATCGTGGCTCAAAGGAAATGCATCTGACTAGCATCCAGGAGGACACAGGTTCAATCCCTGGCCTCGCTCAGTGAGTTAGGGTTAAGAATCCGGTGTTGCCGTGAGCTGCGGTGTAGGTTGCAGACGCGGCTGGGATCCTGCATTGCTATGGCTATATGTGTGTGGCAGCTACAGCTCCGGTTCGACCCCAGCCTGGGAACCTCCATATGCCTCAGATGGGGCCCTAAAAAAGACAAAATTTTTTTAAAAGTACATAAATTTTAAGTGAGTTTGGTGAATTTTCACAAAGGGAACAGACTTGTGGAACCACTTAGCAGATCAAGAAATGGAACACTGGGGAGTTCCTGTCATGGCTCAGTGAAAATGAATCTATCATCCATGAGGACAAAGGTTCGATCCCTGCCGTCGCTTAGTGGGTTAAGGATCTGGTATTGCTGTGAGCTGTGGTGCAGGTTGCAGACACAGCTTGGATCTGGTGTTGCTGTGGCTGTGGTGAAGGACGGCAGCTACAGCTCTGATTTGACCCCTAGCCTGAGAATCTCCATACGCCCTAGGTGCGGCCCTTAAAAAGAAAGGAAGGAAGGAAGGAAGGAAGGAAGGAAGGAAGGAAGGAAGGAAGGAAGGAAGGAAGGAAGGAAGGAAGAAAGAAAGGGAGAAAGAAAGAAAGAAAGGGAGAAAGAAAGAAAAGAAATGAAACATTAGGAACACACCTGAAAATACTAAATGCCACCTGCCAGTCATTATTCCCACACTCTTTAAACTAAATAAAAATTTGAATTTAACATCGTAGGTTTTAAACGTATTTTGAGCTCTGTAACTATATAAAAAGAATCACTCAGTGTTCTTCATGCTTTGCTTCCTTCATTCAGTCTGCTGTTGTGAGAGTCAACAGTGATGTTGCATGTAGCAAGAGGTCACTCATTTTCATTGCTGTGTTCTATTGTGTGATAGACTGCAACTTATTTGTCCATTCTATTATTGGCTTTATTATTATTACTGTTATTGTTGGCATTTAGACTTTTTCTGCCTTTTGATGAAATTGCTAAATCACGGGTTATACAGGCAGTTAACTTACATAGACACTGCCAAATAGTTTTCTTTTCCTTTTTTTTTGGCTGTGCCTGTGGCATCCAGAAGTTCCCAGGCTGGACATCGAACCCGCACCCCATTTGTAACCAGAGCCAAGCAGTGACAAGGCTAGATCCTTAACCTGCTGAGCCATGGGGCAACTGACTCCCGAAGGGTTTTCTACAGTGGCTGTACCAATGTGTATTTCCCACCGTAAGGTCTGAAAGTTATTGTTGCTTCATTTCCTTGACTTTTGATGTTGCTTTTCAACTTTAGCCATTCTGTAGGGTGGAACTCAGTATTTAACTGTGGCTTTAACTGGCCTTTCTTTAAAGAACATCTTTTCTTATATTTCTTGGTGATCTGGAAATCTTCTTTTTCTACTTGACTGCCTTTTCGTTAGTTTTTTAGACATTCTCTATGTATTATTGATGCAGTCCTTGGTAGGTTGTACATACATATATTTGTCCTTGGAATACAAATACATTGCAAATTTATTTTGCTAATCTCACTTTCATTTCCTTAAATCTTCCAGTTTATATCTTGTCGATTCATAAGTAGAATTTCTAAGTTTTAATGAAGTTAAATATCAATCATTTTCCTGTGGTTAGTAAGTCTTGCGCCCTGTTGAGCAAATATTTAGCAACGTCAAGATCGTGGCGATATTTATCTATATTATCTTCTAGAAGATGTATTGCTTTGCCCTTTGTATTTAGATATACAGTGAATTCAGAATTGATTTTTTTGGTATTATGTGTGAAATGATAAGATATTGTATGGTGTCAGCATAAGTTTTTCCATCTATATGTAATCCGTGAAGGCTTTTGATGTGTTAATTTGGCTAACCTGAGATATAATTTCCCAGAATTCCTTTTCTGATAAGTTTCCAGTTAGGGTGGGCTACAAAGGACATTGTTTCATGAAAACCGAAGCACAAATGGGAGGCACTGTCCATTTTGTAGTATTCTTCCAGTTATATTCTCCCAGTTATTCAATCAAATGTAAAACTAATAAACTTTTAGGAAAACATAGGTCCTGAAGATTTTCTCCCTTTCTTTTTTTTTTTTTTTGCTTTTTTGGGCTGCACCCATGGCATATGGAGTTTCCCAGGCTATGAGTCGAATTGGAACTACAGCTGCCAGCCTACACCACAGCCACAGCAACGTGGGATCTGAGCCATGTCTGCGACCTACACCATAGCTCTGGCAATGCCGGATCCTTAACTCACTGAGCGAGGCCAGGGATCGAACCTGCAGCCTCACGTATACCAGGCAGATTCATTCCTGCTGTGCCACAGTGGGAACTCCTCTCCTATGTTTCATTCTAAAAGTTTTACATTTTACTTTAAAATTTGTGATCCATTTTGAGTTATTTTCTAAGATGTGAGGTTTAGGTGGAGGTTTTTTTGTTTTGTTTTGTTTTGTTTTGTTTTTGCCTATGTATATCCAGTTGCTCCAGCTTGATTTGCTGAAAAGACAAATCCAGTGTTTACCTTTGTTGAAAGTCAATTGAGTGTATTTCTGTGGGTTATATTTGGGTTCTTTATTCTGTTCCATTGATTTACATGTCTTTTCCTCTACCAATACCACATAATCTTGATTACTGTTGTTCCCTAATAGGTATTAAAATTGAGTAGAGTGATTCCTACCCCTTTATTCATCTCTTCAAGATCTTTTGAGCTATTCTAGTTCCTTTTGCTAATTCCCAGACTAGGGGTCTAATCAGAGCTGCAGCTGCCGGCCTACACCACAGCCACAGCAATGCAGGATCCAGACCACGTCTGCGACCTACACCACAGTTCATGGCAACACCAGATCCTTAACTCACTGAGAGAGGCCAGGGATCGAACCCACATCCTTATGGATACTAGTTGTGTTCTTAACCCACTGAGCCATGACAGGAGCTCACCCATATAAATTTTAGAATGGGCTTATGTATGTTATCAAAAACTCTACTGGGATATTGATAAGAACTGCATTAATCCTGTGTACAATATTTTGCGGAGAATTGACATCTTTTGTTGAGTCTTTAAATCAGTTTTTAAACCATTTCTCTCCATCTATTTAGAAGACCTCCTTTTCAGAGTTTTGTAGTCTTGAGTGTATAAGACCTATAACCCATGCCACAGTAGTGATCCAAGACATGGCAGTGATGATGCTGAATTCTTAACCACTAGACCACCAGGGAACTCACCCTACATGTGGCCGTAAAAAAAAAATAATAAAGTCTTTTCCAGAAAAAAACTGAGGAATTCATCACCACTAGACCTAATTTCCAAGATGTACTATTTTAAGATGATCATAACTTAACTTCAATCATATATAAACCTCTATATTTTACTCCACACACATTGTTATTAATTTCAGAATTTAATCATTTTATATTGTGTATCCATTAACACATTTTTATGCTTACTGTTACTTTTAATAATTTCACTTTTTAACTTTTATCCTGGGGTTCAAAGTGAATTTACACACCACCATTACAGCAGTCTGTTATTCCATATTTGTCTGTATTCTATATTTGTTTACCTTTATCAGTGAGATTTATACTTTCATCTATTTTCCTATTGCTATTTAGTATATTTTCATTTCTTTTTATTGCATCTATATGAGATGATGGATGTTAACTAAATTTCTTGTGGTAATCATTTCACAATATATGTAGATCAAACCATCATGCTGTAGACCTTAAATTTATACAGTGATGTATGTTAATTATTTCTCAATAAAAGTGAGAAAAAAAAAGAACTACAAAGCAGACTTGAAACCATTAACAAAATGGCAATAGTAAGTCTTTACCTATGAATAATTTGTTTGAATGTAAATGGATTAAACTCATCAACAAAAGATATAGAGTGGCTGAATGGATTTAAAAAAAATCCCGACTATGTGTCTACAGGAGACTCACTTTAGATTTAAAGATACACAGAAGTTAAAAGTTAAGGCATGACCCGCCCATCGGACCTGGGAGTCAGGCGATCTCCTTTTCCTGGAAGAGAGCAGAGTGGGGAGGACTTGGAGAGAAGCAAAGCCCACCAGCCTGGTGTTAAGATTTTTGCCACCGATTGTCCCTGCTTGGCTGGAGCCATGTCCTTCCCAAGAGGGCCATCTCAGGGAAAGGATCAGGTGGCCTGGGTTTTGTTTTTTAAAAATAAAACAGGCATGTTAGATTGCCAAAAAAAAGTTAACGGATGAAAAAAGATGTTCGTTTCCATTCTTTAAAAAAATAACTCTGGGAGTTCCAGTCTTGGCTCAGTGGTTAACGATTCCAACTAGGAACCGTGGGGTTGTGGGTTTGATCCCTGGCACTGCTCAGTGGGTTAAGGATCCGGCGTCGCCGTGAGCTGTGGTGAAGGTTGCAGACGCGGCTCGGATCCCGCGTTGCTGTGGCTGTGGCGAAGGCCGGCGGCTACAGCTCCTGTTAGACCCCTAGCCTGGGAACCTCCATATGCTGTGGGTGTGGCCCTAGATAAGGCAAAAAGATGGAAAAAAAAAAAAACCTCTAAAACAAGAGGCAGGGAGTTCCCATTGTGGCTCAGCAGTAATGAACCCAACTAGTATCCATGAAGACTTGGGTTCAAATCCTGACCCTGCTCAGTGGATTAAGGATCCGGCCTTGTCACGAGCTGTGGTGTAGGTCACAGATGCGGCTCGGGTCCCACATTGCTGTGGCTGTGGCGTAGGCTGGCAGCTTCAGCTCCCATTGGTCCCCCAGCCTGGGAACTTCCATATGCCGCAGGTGCCGCCCTAAAATAAAATGAAATAAAATAAGAGGCAGCCAAGCTTTGCGGGGCAGGGTATTAAGTTACTCACCCAAGGGCACAAAGCTAAGAAGTGGCAGAGTCGCTACTCAAGAATACCTAAAAGCCCGGGGCCTTTTCACCCTACGATAGCTGCATAACTTAATGCTGGTTGAGGTGTATTGTGAGCTGGAAGCTAAACTAGAATTCGCCTTTATTCCATCCTTCCTACTCCTCAGGTTATAAAAGCACTTCTTAAGAAGTTGGAGGAAAAGTCATCACAACTCAATTTGATAGCATTTCCATCCCAAACCCTCAGTGTATCCCCCACCCCGCAACCTGTCTCATTTGGAAACCACAGGTTTTCCAAAGTCTGTGAGTCATTATCTGTTCTGCGAAGAAGTTCATTGTGTCCTTTTTTTTTTAGTTTCCACATGTAAGCAGTAGCAGTTGATGTTGGTGTCTCATTGGCTGACCGGTTTCACTTCCCATGATAATTTCTAGGTCCATCCATGTTGTTATAAATGTTGCCCATTGTAATAAAATTCATTAAGTAATGGGAAAAAGAAAAAAAATTACATTAAAAAAAATAATGTGGGTTAGCCAGTGACAGGGCAGTATTGTCTAGCCATGAGACTGTGTACAACTGTAAAATTAAAAACCACTTGAGAGTTATAGCCAGAAAAAAAAAAAAAAAGGTTGGGGAAAGCAGAGTCTTCCTGCAAGTCAGGGAGCATGCTGAAGCTGAGCCTACAGTCCTGCGAGTGGACTCTCATCTCATCTGCCAGACATTCGCGCATAACTCCCGTTTGGAGCCTGAAGGGAAGATGCTGGGGGGCAGGGAGTGGGCCCCACGACCCCGCCCCCCCCCCATTCCCCAGATTCCTTCCGCGATGAATGATTTAGGGAGGAGACCTATCTTTGAAAAGCCCGTTTTAATTACCCTCCCAAAAGAAGGGCTGTTGGAAGTGCCTCTCCCGTATTATTTATGAAGATGGAGCGGAAAGGGGCTTGGAGATCAGACTTGTGGAGTAAAGGAACCCGGCGATGCAAAGGCGAGGAGAAAGAAAGGGACCAGAGCGGGGAGAGGAGGACGAGAAAGAGGCCGGGGCTTTCCGCTGCTGCGGGAGGACCTGCGGGGAGGCAGTAAGGGGCAGGGGAGAAGGCGGCCCCCAGCTGCCCAGGGAACCGGGTGCGCTGCTTCCTGCCATCAACGCAAAGCTTTGCAGCTGGGATCTCAGCTTCTGCGGCGGCGGGGAGGTGCTTTTGTGTTGAGGCTCCTGTCCCGGTCGCCGCCAGCTGAGGCCGAAGGAGTCCCTCTCCACCTGCCCTTTTGGTTCTGGCCCCGGAGAATTCTACAAGGTGAAACTAAGTCCAGGCCTTCTGCCATGGTGTCTAAAACACATCTGTCCTGTGGGGTTTCGTCCTTTTTTTTTTGTCATTTTGCCTTTTTTTTTATCTAGTGCCGCACCCGCAGCATATGGAGGTTCCCAGGCTAGGGGTCTAACAGGAGCTGTAGCCGCCGGCCTTCGCCACAGCCACAGCCACGCAGGATCCGAGCCACGTCTGCAACCTGCACCCCAGCTCACGGCAACGCTGGATCCTTAACCCACTGAGCAAGGCCAGGGATCGAACCCGCAACCTCATGGTTCTTAGTCGGATTCGTTAACCACTGAGCCACGAAGGGAACTCCGGTTTCGTCCTTCTTAAGTGGCCTTTCCCATACCGCCACTGGGACCTTCCTCTGCCCATCGTCCTTTCCCTCTTTTTTTTACCTTAGCTGTCCTCTCACTTCAGGCACCTTTTTTCTCAACTTAGAAATAAAACTCCGCGGAGTTCACTTTGTGGCGCAGGAACCATGAGGTTGCCAGTTCGATCCCTGGCCTCGCTCAGTGGGTTAAAGATCTGGTATTGCCATAAGCTGTGACGTAGATCACAGATGAGGCTCGGATCCTGTGTTGCTGTAGCTGTGGTGTAAGCCGACAGCTGTAGCTCCGATTCGACCCCTAGCCTGGGAGACTCCATATGCCGTGGGTGCGGCCCCAAAAAGCAAATAGATAGATAGATAGATAGATAGATAGATAGATAGATAGATAGGTAGATAGATAGATAAAACTCCCTTTTCCTTAAGCTTGCTTCACTTCTTTCGGCCTCAGTTTGCTCAAATGTCAAAACAGAGCTCATGCCATCTGCCTGGCCGGGTTTGGTAAGGTGGAAAGCCTAGAATTGGAGAGCACGATCTCCGTTAATGCATGTGTTTTTCCTTCTTTCCTTCCTTTTTGATTTTTTTTTCATTTCTCAAAGTTTTATTTAAGTCTAGTTGGTTTACAATGTTGTGTTAATTTTTGCTGTACAGCAAAGTGATTCAGTTATACATGTACACACATCCATTCTTTTCATCTTCGTTTCCCGTATAGATTATCATCCGTCCTATGGAAGGAAGACTGAAAAGAAACACTGGCTTTCAGTCTTCCTTCTAAAACTGTGCTGTCCATTATGATAGCCATTAGCCACAGCTGGATACCAACACGTGAAATGCGACTGTTCCAGCTGGAGATGGGCTGCCGATGTGAGAAGCATCATGCTTGTGTGAGGCGCATGGCTTGTTCTTGAAACTCTTGCTCTGGGCCCCCCGTCAAATACTGTTTATTTTTCTCCATCAGCATCATCTTGCTTCCTACTGCATATATCTCCTCCTGAGAGCTCTCCAGAGTGAATTTTATATATGCCACATGGTGTGCACACACATTCATATTTTTAAAATAATAGCTTTATTGAGATATAAGCCATGTGTCATAAACTTCATCTCTTGAGAGGGTGACTACAATTCTGGGATTTTTAGTATATTCAGCGAGTTGTATAACCAGCCCCGTGATCCAACTCCAAAACATTTTTATCACCCTCCCACAAAGAAACCCTTTGCCCGTTCCAGTTACCTCCCATGTTTCTTCCCCTCCAGCCCCTGGCAACTAGTGACCTGCTTTCTGTCTCTATGGATCTGCCTAGTCTGTGCATTTCATAGAAATGGACTCATACAATATGTGGCCTTTTCACATGGCTTATATTTTATGTGAGACTGATGCCCGAAAGATGTTACTGGGATCCGGATTCTTGTTCACGCAGCAGAAGAATGAACTTCGCGAACACACAGGCAGCAAGCAAGCGAGGTCTTTGTTACTGGAAAGCAAATAGCTCCCAGGGCTGCCGGGAGTGGGAGAAGAGCCCCCGCTCTCTGTTGTCCTACAGGGGTTTTTAATCCCTTAACGATGGGGGCGGGCACCCAGGTGGGGTCCAGAAAGCTGTGGTTTCTCCCATTGGCTTTGCCCAGTTACCTACATCAGTCTTGGTCTGATAGGGGTCTTAGGGGTGGGAATGTACCATAAGTCTCATGGTTTCTTTGTCCTTTGCTTCCCTTAAACTGAGTCACAGGGGGTTAGGGATTAATGTCCGTGTAGGCATAGATACACTCGCTATAGCTTAAGGGCTTCAGATGTTACTCCCCGGAGCCCTTAAGCTACAAATGCTAATCAATAGCCATATGAAAGAAATGCCTCGAAGCCGTGCTCCTCCACTGACTACCTGAGCTGTTATTCTGCCTCCAGTCCATCCCGGTTATAATCTCCACCTCTGGTGACCATCCATGCTGCCTGTTCTACGAGACGCAGTGACAAGCAAGTGCATGGAAACTTAATTCTAGTGACATATGTGTACACTTCTGACCACTCAGGAAATAGACATAGTCTCTGTTTCACGGTAAGGAACCTAAAGCAGAGAGCTTATACAGTTGGCCCAAGGTCACATATTAAATGGAAGAGCTGGGACTTAATCCTGGGTTGCTAAGATACATGGAGATGCATGGAGTTCTTTCTCATCTTTCTCCTTGGAACCCAGCAAAGAATCTTTTTTAATTAAAAAAAAAAAACTTTTCATGGCTGTGCCTGTGGCGTATAAAAGTTCCCGGGCCAGGGACTGATTCTGAACTTTAGCTGCAACCTCTGCTGCAGCTCCACCAGCGCCGGCTCCTTTAACCCACCACGCTGGGCCAGGGATTGAACCTGCAACTCGGCAGGGACCCGAGCTGCTGCAGTCAGATTCTTAACCCACTACATCGCAGTGGGAACTCCGCAAGCAGAGTGTCTGACACTCATGTATATGTTTGGGAAATGGATGAATAATCTAGGCCGTTAAATTGGCTGAGCTATCAAGGGGTGGGGAGAGAGGCGTGGCCTCTGAACCCCAGGTTTTAACCTGCAAGAAAGACCTCGGGCTGGCGGCTGCTGCCGACACTGAGCAGTGATGCATGCCCAGCAGGGCTTGTCACCTGAGCGGTGGAGTGTGCTCCGCCCGCCTGCCCTGGGATGCTGTGCCGTCACTCTTGTCACTCCTCCTCCACCGGGCCATTAGAGTGCCACTGGGGCGCAGAAGCAAAACCTCCTGGGGCAACTTTCTACAAATCAGGATAGATGAAAATAGGAGCGGGGGCGCGGAGGGTCACCCAGAGTCATTTAAAGTATGAATTGATTTCTCAGCTGGAGACAGTGTCGATGTCCTGTTTCTCGTTTGTGCTTCATTGTGCGTATTACCTCATGTGGAAAATTAACAGGCGAATTAACCCCTCCGCTCCTGTCCAGAAGGCAGGCTTGGTATCGGAAGGAGGCTGGCTATAGGACGAGGGCAAGGGGCGAGCCATGTCCTAGATATTTAGGAGTATCTCCTGCCTGCCCCTGGGCCACTACTGTGTCATTCACTGAGATCGGTGGCTTCCTGGTAGCTGGGATATGTCAGCTGGGAAGGAGAGAGAATTAGATTCACTCCACTGGCCAGGGAGCCCTCTTTCTCGCAGCTTACATAGCCTCTGCTTTTGATGGCCTCTTCCCATTTGCTGTGGTTTTATCTCCTGGCTTGGGTTCATATCTCTTGCTTAAACCTCTAGCGTGACAGGTCCTTCTGGTCTATCCCTGCCTCTCCCAGCTCAGTTTGTACTGCTGTCTCTTTACTCTCTGTGTTCTAGACACACCGACTTTTTTTTTTTTTTGTCTTATTTAGGGCAGCACCCGCGGCATATGGAGATCCCCAAGCTAGGGGTCTAACAGGAGCTGTAGCTGCCGGCCTTCACCACAGCCACAGCCACAGCCACGTGGGATCCGAGCCGCGTCTGCAACCTACACCACAGCTCACGGCAACGCCAGATCCTTAACCCACTGAGCGAGGCCAGGGATCGAACCCACAACCCCATGGTTCCTAGTCGGATTCGTTAACCACTGAGCCACGACAGGAACTCCAAGACACACTGACTTTTAATTTGTCCCTATTTCCTTCTGCCCCCAAGGCTTTTTGTATACACAGTTTCCTCTGCCTTGAATGCCTACCTCTTCCCTTTCCTCCAGGCTAAACTCCTCCCAGTGTAAATGTCATTTCTTTGTGGGATGGATTTTCTGATTGCACACCTCTCACCTCAAACCATTCAATGGTATCAGTCTCCCATATTTCTCTATTAATAGCATTTGTCAAAACTGCAATTATGTAATTAGCCTGTGATTAGTTATTTGATGACTGCCTTTTCCTGCTGTACCCTTAGCTCTGAGAAAGCCCACGGCATCCGACTTACTCACCTTTGTGTCTCCAGTGTTGAGCGCTGTGCCTCGGGTAAAACAGGTCCTCGTGAATTTACTGGATGAATGAATATCCCTTTTTTTTTTTTTAACTTGTCAGGTGGTTCTTTCTAAACTTAAACTTGGCATTTCCAGGAGAAACTTGCTGGTTACCAAGTACATTTAGTCCTGAGAATCACATTATAACCCACATATAAGCCAAGGTACCACACCGTCTAACTTGGGTGCCGTGTCACATGCAAAGAAGCAGGATTCAATATCAAAATAAAGTTTCCTTCCACTTCTAGCTCCTTTTCTGTCTCTGCCCTGACCCTCCATTGCCTACATTTTATTAGGCAGACTGAATGAGCTGGGTGTGCATTCCCGGCTCACAAGGGACTTGTAGACCAATTAGGTAGGGGGATTATGATGTGGTCCAGGCAGGAGGTTATAGTAACTGGGAACTAATGGGCTGGACACATCTGAGATATTTTTAGGAGATAAGATTGATAAGGAGTATCAAAGACACTGGGGTTGACACCCCACATCAGCCCCAGTCCAGATGATTTGTCCAAGTTGTTCATGGTAATTTCATCTTCCTCTGTTCTGGGGATTAATTTTTCAGTGGCTATGCGACTCAATCCTAGTTGATTCTGAGACACGAGGGGAAATTCAGTGGGGGAGTTTGAGGGGGAAATAAATTCCCTCTTGAAAGGGAAGGGGTCACTCCTTTCCTGAATGTGAACAAAGGATTTGTTCTCTGACTGCTGTCTTGATGTGGTCTCCTCTTTGTCTTCTGGAGTAGAGTGTCTTTTTTGGAAGTTTGCGGTCCATTTGGTTGAAGGCTGCTCGGCATTTGGTTGTGGTTTTGTTGCTTTTTGGGGGAGAAGTTGAGCTCCAGTCCGAGACAATGTCTTTTACCTTATCATTTTTTCTCTATTTCTTTCTTGGTACAACTGCATCTGTGACCTATGAAAGTTCCCCAGCTAGGGGCTGAATTAAAGCTGCAACTGTGGCCTACACCACAACCACGGCAATGCCAGATCTGAGCTGCAAATGTGACCTATGCTTCAGCTTGTGGCAACACTGCAGCCTTGAAACAGGGAGCGGGGCCAAGGATACATTTTACTCTTTTTTTCCCCTTTCTCTCTCTCTCTCTCTCTCTCTCTCTCTCTCTCTCTCTCTCTCTCTCTCTCTCTCTTTGTATTTTAGGTCTGCACCCACAGCATGGGGAAGTTCCAAGGCTAGTGATCAAATCAATTGTAGCCACCGGCCTATGCCAGAAACACAGCAACTTGGCATCCCAGCCACGTCCGCGACCTACACCACAGCTTGTGATAACACTAGATCCTTAATGCACTGAGTGAGGCCTGGGATCGAACGTGCATCCTCACAGACACTTTGTCAGGTTCTTAACCTTTTGAGCCACTTGAGGAACTTCTCATTCATCTTACCATGATGCTACCTCTGTTGTTTACTTGTGTGATTCCCTGAGTTATAAAAGTGTTGTGCTCTCTTGCCCTTCCCCTCTGAGAAAAACCAGTCTGTGCTCATCACCCCTATGAGAGGATTCCATCTGTGATTAAATATACTAATTTTGGGGGTCAGATTTCATTAGATGAGGAAAAAACCTTGAGACTTCCCTGGATTTCCACTGAGGAGTGGGTGGGAGATGGTGAGGGAGAGATGAGGGGCAGTGATGTGAAGCTTCCCCGAAATTGTCCAGTCAGATGTCTTCATGGTCAGAAGAGTCATACTGCAACATTCTTACAGGGAAAGGAAGCAAACACTATGGAATATATTAAGTTTAATATTTCAAACGTAACCATTGTTATATTAGAATATAAATCTTAAATGATAAAATTTATTTCTAAGCATAGCATTTAACTATTTTCAAGGATAGTTTTCTTCTTTAATGATACAAACAGGAGCAAAAGTGTTGCTTTCACCGACTTGCAAATGTTGGGAATTGAACTCCAGAAAAATAATATAACTGTTGCCAACTAAAAGTCTGTATTGATAAACTTCTATTTCCAAATTTATAATGCAATACTTGTACAGAAAATAAATTATATATACACACATGTATATATGTACACACATATATATGTGTATTTTACTTATAATATTGATGTATAATAGTTACCAGAACTCTTTTGAGAAATGTGGCT
>PVHT021183666.1:34707278-34719458 GCA_004024745.2 Catagonus wagneri
TTTTTTTTTTTTTTTTTTTTTTTGTCTTTTTAGCTTTATCTAGAGCCACACCTGCAGCATATGGAGGTTCCCAGGCTAGGGGTATAATAGGAGCTATAGCTGCCGGCCTTCACCACAGCCACAGCCACGCAGGATCCGAGCCGCATCTGCGACCTACACCACAGCTCACGGCAACGCCGGATCTTTAACCCACTGAGCAAGGCCAGGGATCGAACCCTCACCTTTATGGTTCCTAGTCGGATTCGTTAACCACTGAGCCACGAAGGGAACTCCTGTAGTCGGATTCTTAACCCACTGTGCCACAGCAGGAACTCTTAGCTCATTTTTAATCAGTTTATTTCTATTCTTACTCTTCTTAGATCATATATTTTGAGGAATTCCCCCCCGCCACCAAAGAAATACCGTCTTGCAGTAAGAGAGATAGAAATCACATGTAAGAAAGAGCGAAAAGAGTCATTGTCCTGCAACCAACACAATCAAATTGTTTTCTTTGCCCATGCTTCCTTGAAATTCTTGTTCATTTTCATGCCAAAACGTACAGAATGGTAATCATAGCCCAGGCATCATTAATTTTTTTATCAAGGTGTGACACTCATGCTGCGAAGGGCTCATAACTGTACCGCTTGATGATTTTTCACGTGCTCACTTTTGTAACCACCCTCCAGTTCAAGACATAACACTTGACTGGGTGTCATTTTATAGTTTGATTTTTATTTTTTGAGTTTTGTATTTGTCCGTGCCCACAACACATGGAAGTTCCCGGGCCAGGGATCAAATCTGCACCACGGTGGTGACATTGCTGGATCCTTAACCCACAGAGCCACTAGGGAACTCCTGCAGTTGGCTTTTTAAATTCAATGTCATATCGGAATCACGCTACCCTGCGGTTTATCCTAAGAATATTTTAGTATGCTACATGGTCTTCATACTGCTGACTATTAAAGGCTTTAAAAATTCAGTCAGATGGCTGCATCACAGATATCTGAGCCAAACCACATCACTGGACATTAAGATGGTTTAAAATTCTTCTAGATCATGGAGTTCCCGTCCTGGCTCAGTGGTTAATGAATCTGACTAGGAACCATGAGGTTGCGGGTTCGATCCCTGGCCTTGCTCAGTGGGTTAAAGATCCGGCGTTGCCGTGAGCTGTGGTGTAGGTCGCAGACATGGCTTGGATCCCGTGTGGCTATGGCTGTGGCGAAGGCCAGCGGCTACAGCTCCTGTTAGACCCCTAGCCTGGGAACCTCCATATGCCGCGGGTGCGGCTCTAGATAAGGCAAAAAAGACAAAATAAATAAATAAATAAATAAAAATAAAATTCTTCCAGATCATAAATAATGCTTCAACCATCTGTACGGTGGAGGTCAGAAACTGGGAGACTGTAGGCTGGATTCTGCTCACCGACCCGTTTTCTTAGGCTTGTTTGGGATTGAAATATGCAATATTTTTTTTAGGAATATTTCAGTTTTGTTGAAAACTTCCACAGCTTGAGGGCGCGCACATGGAAATCTGCATTTCTTGCTTCCTTGAGAAAGGAGAAGGTGCAGGAGCATGGGCCATATTTGCAGCAGTGGCTCTCATGTGGGGACAGGAAGAAGCTGCCTGCCTTGAAAGGGGTATATTGTTTCCAGTTGGTCACGGTCCCTGCGACTCCCTGTCTTTCCTTCTATCAGGCTCGTTCACTAATTAACGGCATCTGCCTGGGTCCAGGAGTCACTTGAGTTTGATGCCCCTGGCATACGACTTCTTTTTTCTTGATGCTTATAAAGATGGCATTTACGCGTGAGGTTACGGATAACCCCAAGGAAATCATAAATGGAAGCACTTTTTTTTTTTTTGTCTTTTTGCCTTTTCCTAGGGCTGCACCCGCGGCATATGGAGGTTCCCAGGCTAGGGGTCTAACAGGAGCTGTAGCCGCCGGCCTTCGCCACAGCCATAGCCACACGGGATCCAAGCCACGTCTGCAACCTACACCACAGCTCACGGCAACGCCGGATCCTTAACCCACTGAGTGAGGCCAGGGATCGAACCCGCAACCTCATGGTTCTTAGTCGGATTCGTTAACCACTGAACCACGACGGGAACTCCTGAATTTGCTCTTCGTTTAAAAGGTCTCCAGAGACATCTATAAAGTTTTAGTAAGAGCAACGACAATAATGATAAGTGGATTGGATTTAATCATGTTGTGTCTGAGTGTCTAAAGAGTGACCTTAATATTGAGATTTAATTGAGATGGTAAATTAAAAATGTACCATACCGCTCCACATATTAAGGAGGTTAAAATGAGCATGAGCTGGTCCTCAACATTGTCGTTTGAGCTTGATGTTTACTTAGGAAGTTCATGATCGCCAGCTACTAGGTGTGGACTTTTTCAGTTAATCCGGACAGGTCTAGAGGTTCTTTGGGGAGACTGCAGGAGTCCACGGAGGCTTTCCTCCAGAAATCTGAGAGCATCAATCATCGACCTCAGCCGAAGAAAGATTCCTAGAGAATATTGTCTTTCTCTTAGGTCCCACCACCTGCTGGACAGTAAGAGTCATTTTGATTTTTCTTTCTTCCCTCCATCCAATCCATCAGTAAGTCTGTCAGTTCTCTTTCCAAATGTCTCTCGATTCAGTTTACTTCCTCCATCTAGACCAACACCACCTTCCTCTAAGCCGTAGTGTATTCTCCATGGAGAAGCCACTTTGACCTTTTAGACACCCAACTCATAGTGAGTCACCCTACTTTTAAAAAATTCTTCCACAGCTCCCATTTCACTGCAAAAAAAATTCCTCAGTGGTTAACGAATCTGACTAGTATCCATGAGGATGAGGGTTCGATCCCTGGCCTCGCTCAGTGGGTTTAGGATCTGGCATTGCCGTGAGCTTCGGTGTAGTTTGCAGATGCAGCTTGGATCCCATGTTGCTGTGGCTGTGGCGAAGGCCGGCAGCTGTAGCTCCAATTCGACCTCTAGCCTGGGAACCTCCATATGCCGCGGGTGCCGCCCTAGATAAGGAAAAAAAAAAAAAATCCGAACTCCTTACCAGAGCACATGAGTTTCTGCATGACCTGTCCCCAACTTTCTTTCCAGCTTCACCTCATGTAACTCTCTCCCCCTGCTCATTATTCTCCAGCAACAATGATCATCATTCACACCCAGTTCTTCCCCAGCTCGTAGGCTTTGCAGATGCCCTATCTCTGCTGGAGCCCCAGTTCCTACCTCGTGTTCTTCATCTTTGTAAAGTTGGCTGTTTTTTTTTGTCTTTTTGCCTTTATCTAGAGCCGCACCCGTGGCATATGGTGGTTCCCAGGCTAGGGGTCTAACAGGAGCTGTAGCCACTGGCCTACACCACAGCCACAGCCACGCGGGATCCGAGCTGTGTCTGTGACCTACACCACAGCTCACAGCAATGTCAGATCCTTAACCCACTGAGCGAGGCCAGGGATCGAACCCACAACCTCATGGTTCTTAGTCGGATTCGTTAACCTCTGAGCCACGAAGCAAACTCCTAAAGTTGGCTTCTTCAGGTCTCTGGTTAAAAGTTACGTTTATATCCTGGAGTTCCCATCGTGGTGCAGCAGAAACGAATCCGACCAGGAACCATGAGTTTGCAGGTTTGATCCCTGGCCTCGCTCAGTGGGTTAAGGATCTGGCATCGCCATGAGCTGTGGTATAGGTTGCAGATGTGGCTCGGATCCTGCGTGGCTGTGACTGTGGTGTAGACTGGCAGCTACAGCTCCGATTCGACCCCTAGCCTGGGAACCTCCATATGCTGCAGGTACGGCCCTAAAAAGCCAAAACAAAAAAAATTTACATTTGTATCCTATCCGAGGAGGCCCTCCGTTATCCTTTCTTGCAGCATCTTATGGCTTTGTACCCTTCACACACTCTGTGGTGTTTTTTTCCTCTGTGTTAGTGATCTGTCTTCTTGTACTAATGTCAGTTTCACAACTTACCTCTCATTTCCTAGTTATATCCCCAGCTGTTAGCACATTGCTGGGCATATAATAGGCACCAGTAAATATTAAAATTGAATGAAAGAAATGGATGGATGAGGATTCAGGGTAGTCTTCGGAAAGTTTTTCTAGAATGTGATGGCTAGAAAGGGCTTAATCCAACCAGCCATACCAGCACATAGCGTGGGTTTAGTAATGCCCACAGAGGGAGGTTGTTTTTGTTTTTTGTTTTTTTGTTTTGTCTTTTTAGGGCCACACCTGCGGCATATGGAGGTTCCCAGGCTAGTGGTCTAATCTGAGCTACAGCTGCCGACCTACACCACAGCAATAGCAGCGCAGGATCTGAGCCACAGCCGCGACCTACGCCACAGCCACAGCAACGCCAGATCGTTTATAACATGTGTATCTCTCTGAGTTTCCATCTCTCCTTAACAGTATCAAAATCACAAGGTTCTTGTGAGCATCCACTGAAAGCAGGCAGTGTCTTACGTACTGTTTGCACTCAATAAACGTTGCTTTTCCTCTTTCTCAAGTATATTAACATGCGCTGAATCCAGGCAAGGATGAAAATCAAGGAGTGCTGCTTTATTAATGTGATCTCGGGCAGTGAGCAGCACAGGTATTTCTGGACCGTGGCTCCTCCGTGTGCTCCTGACATTACAACACGGAGGTGACTCCCTCCTCTGCCCACACATAATGGCAGCTGGGTTGTGCCACTGTGATTTCAGTACGATGAGCCGTCTTGGTCCTTGGCTCTAGACGACGTAATTGATCCTGTTCAAAGGCATCATGGGAAAGAGAGTCTTTGATTACGTCTTGTTTGGTTCTATTAAATATTTCTTGAAGCCATTCCTTCCTTTCTAGCCCCATCGCCGCCGTCATGGTTCAGGGATTCATCATTTTCTACATGCATCACTGCGTCAGTCTGCTCACGGGTCTGTCTGCCTCTCCTCTCCATCCTTCACTCAGCAGGCAGAGTGATCTTTCAAAAACATGCATATGATCCTGTCAGCCCTTTACTTAAAAGCCTTCAGTGGCAGTGTGCTTTCTAGCGCCGTGTTCCTCAGCCTCGGGTGTCATAACACACTAGTTTGTCACCTCAGTCGGAAGGCAGATCCATCCATCCATCCATCCATCCATCCATCCATCCATCCATCCATCCAACAAATATTTATTGAGCATCTACCGCATGCCAGTTTTTGTCGTGGGGATTTGGGGAGGACTTCGGTAAACGAGGCTCTCTGCATGCTGTCAGGAACTTGTTGGTAATAAGAGTTAAAGTCCTGAATTTCAGGAACGATTTATCTGTTTGAATATTAGAGTGGATACATGTTTATTTCTACAATAACATTACCCTAAATCACACGCACGAGGAGGTGCTCTTTGATGGGGGGATTTATAGCTAGTAGTTGGGGAATTGTGTGTAAATCTGGGTATGCCTTTGGCAATGTGCATCTGAACAGTGTCATCACTTGTCGACAGAAAAAAATGTTAGGCATCCTCCTCGTCTACAAGATAGGGTCCGTATTTGTTAGCCTTCGTTATTGGGTCCGCACTTACTGCACTGACCTTGTTCCCTGCCACTCCCTGCTCTTTATGATGGTACGCCATCCGGTCCTTACCCTGTAACACCGATTTAACTTCCTACCATCAGAATGGCTTGGATCATAGACAACTGAAATATATCAGTAATTTTCTTATAAGGCCAGAGGTCATATCCTTGTGGGAGAAGGGACCAAGTCCATGTTATAAACTGAGCCAAAGGGAAATTTGGTGGCACCGTCAAATTCCTGCTAATAGAGGAGTTCCCGTCGTGGCTCAGTGGTTAACGAATCCGACTAGGAACCATGAGGTTGCGGGTTCGATCCCTGGCCTTGCTCAGTGGGTTAAGGATCCGGCGTTGCCATGAGCTGTGGTGTCAATTGCAGACGCGGCTCAGATGCTGCGGCTGTGGCGAAGGTCAGTGGCTACAGCTCCTGTTAGACCCCTAGCCTGGGAACCTCCATATGCCGTGGGTGCGGCCCTAGATAAGGCAAAAAGGCAAAAAAATTTCCTCTAATAGAGTATATTTAGAGGTATTTTAGAAGAGGATATTTTTAGGAATTTGATGAAAATAGACATCATCTTTTTTTTTCTTTCTTTCTTTGTTTTTGTTTTTTTTGGCCGTGCCTGCAGCATGCAGAAGTTCACCGGGGCCAGGGATCAAACCTGTGCCACAGCAGCGACCCTAGCTTCTACGGTGACAGTGCAGGATCCTTAAACCGCTGAGCCACATGGGAACTCTGACACAGTCTTAGGATAATCTGCAAACATTTATGGGTATGCTATTATTCAATCAAAAGTATAGTAAGCACATCAAAGGATGGGAGGACTTTGGAGGATAAGAAAGAAGCAGTGTAGGGATTAGTTTTATCTTGTCCATGTGTGAGGGTGCCATGGAAGAAAATGAACTGGAGCAGATTTTTTGCTATCACGTGAAAATTCTCAAGCGATGCAAATAGGAACCAAAGGCTGGTAGATTCTTGCACACCTCAGAACTGCTGTGCAGTCCACCCAGCGGACTTCCAATCGATTCACCTTGTTTATAGCCTTAACTCTGAGCCACGCGCCAGTTTCATGCTCAGCACAGAGCTTTGCTCCTAATGCTTTCGACCTTCTGATATTGACACGTGTCTTCCCATGTTCAGTGTCCGAAGTAATACTTGACACAACTGGTGGCAGCTTGAAGAGGGAGAAATGCAGGCAGCAAAGAAGCTGGTCTTGTCCCAGTTTTTAGAGAAAGGTGTGAAAGGGAGAACTTCAAGGGAGCACAGACATGGCTGGTTGAAAAAGGGAGTTCCTGTCGTGGCTCAGTGGTTAACGAATCCGACTAAGAACCATGAGGTTGCGGGTTCGATCCCTGGCCTCGCTCAGTGGGTTAAGGATCCGGCATTGCCGTGAGCTGTGGTGTAGGTCGCAGACGCGGCTCGGATCCCGAGTGGCTGTGGCTGTGGCGAAGGCCGGCAGCTACAGCTCCTATTAGACCCCTAGCCTGGGAACGTCCATATGCTGCGGGTGTGGCTCTAGATAAGGCAAAAATACAAAAAAAAAAAAAGGAAAAAGAAAAAGATCTGGGTTGGAGGCCACAGATGGTGTTGGATGAAGATTTTCCTACATACAACGTTTTTTTCCCAGGGCACTCCTGAGGTTGGTTGGTGGTTCATTAGGGTGCACCCTACCAAGAGGTACGTGAGAACTGAACAACATCAGAGACACCCCTGGGGTGAATGTCAGTGAATTGGAGCAGGAATCAGAAGTAGGGACTCAAAGCTGTAAGTCATTAAGGGGGGCAGGAGGAGGAAGAATATAGCAAGCAGGACAAGGGGCCCAAAGCCTGTGATCCTAAAGCTGTTGCGAAAACCTCGGGGGACTAAGCCACCAGGTTCTCAGGGACAGGGCATATAGGAGAGCTGTGCCCTGCCCCACCCCACCTGACCCCCAAAACAGGGCTCAGCAGGTCTCTCCTCAAAAGAGCCAGTGGTCAGGAGTTCCCGTCGTGCCTCAGTGGTTAGCGAATCCGACTAGGAACCATGAGGTTGCGAGTTCGATCCCTGGCCTTGCTCAGTGGGTTAAGGATCCGGCATTGCCGTGAGCTGTGGTGTAGGTCGCAGACGCGGCTTGGATCCTGCATGGCTGTGGCTGTGGCGAAGGCCGGCAGCTACAGCTCCTGTTAGACCCCTAGACTGGAAACCTCCATATGCCGCGGGTGTGGCCCTAGATAAGGCAAAAAGACAAAAAAAAAAACAAAAAAAACAAAAAAAACACACTGGTCAGTTATTTCGGTGCTTGGCAGCCAAGGCTTCAGTGCCTGGTGTCTTTCCAACAGTGGGTGAAATGCGGTGAGGGGCCGTGCTGGGGTGATCCATACTTTGTAATTAACCCTCCTCGTTAGCAGCTCCGTTGCTTCCGATGGGGCAGAGCACACGTGTTTGTGGCTATGTGACTGCCAAACAGGGCTGGGCCAGCCGTTCGTCCGCATACTGTCTCCAATCACAGGGAAACGAATCGCAGGGAGAAAAGTGATGGGAAGCAGAGCTCCCTGGCCGCCAGCTGAGGGCTCCAAACTGTCAGCTGCAAAGCCGGGGATGCTGCCATCAAAGCGGGACACTGGAGGTCGGCCTGGGGCCGGGGGAGCCAGAAGCCAGGTGCCAGCTTGCTTCAGGAGGACTTGAGGGGAGCGGGGGCGGCGGCATTAGGACCCAGGGAAAAACAACACCAGTGCAGGAGAGAGAGAGGAGAGATTCAAGCGCTTTTTTTTTGTTTGTTTTTTGGTCTTTCGTCATTTTAGGACTGCCCCCGCGGCATGTGGAGGTTCCCAGGCTAGGGGTCTAACAGGAGCTGTAGCTGCCGGCCTTCGCCACAGCCACAGCCATGCGGGACTGGAGCCGCATCTGCGACCTACACCACAGCTCACGGCAACGCCAGATCCTTAACCCACTGAGCAAGGCCAGGGATCGAACCCGCAACTTCATGGTTCCTAGTTGGATTCGTTTCTGCTGCGCCATGACGGGAACTCCGAGCGTTTTCTCTTGTGACCTCTCCTTCCTGTCTTCTGATCCCCGGCAACCTCCAGCGGCACCTTAACAGTGAACTTGATAGCACAGGGAAGTGAGGAGAGGACAGGGCAGGCAAACTTTTTTTTTTTTGTCTTTTGTCTTTCTGGGGCCACACCCCAGGCTAAGGGTCAAAACGCAGCTGTAGGCACTGGCCACAGCCACAGCCACAGCCATGCCAGATCAGAGCCACGTCTGCGACCTACACCACAGCCCATGGCAACACCGGATCCTTAACCCCCTGAGCGAGGCCAGGGATCGAACCCGCGTCCTCGTAGATGCTAGTCAGATTCGTTTCCACTGTGCCAGGACAGGAACTCCAGGCAAACTTTTTTGGTTGCGAGAAGATGAGGAGGTTCGATAAAAGAAGTCTGCATGGTTGTGAAGGAGGAAGAAGAAAAGATCTCAACAAACTGTTATTGTCCCCCCCCCGCTTTGAGTTTGCGCTGCTACTGCCTCTATGGTGGCAGGGCCGCTGGTGCTGCTGGCTCCACTGCTGTGGCTCTGGCTGCCGCCGCCACTGCTGGTGCAATTATTTCCATGACGGAGATTCCGGTGATGAGTGACAATAGGAAACCTTAGCGCTTTATGTTGAGATTACCTGCTATGAGTGAACTGAAGAAGAATACAAATGGTCTTAGAATGAGGCCAGCACTCTCTACAAATGTCCCCAGCGTCCATAAAGTGGGCAGTTAGTAAAAGGCAGTCAGTAAAATGGAGTTTAGGAGTACCCGGTCTACCAAGCCTCGGTCAAGCTGGAGAATGTCACATCTGTACGTGTGTCACCTTGGCTGCACCTGCAACCTAATGGCAGCTCGGTGCTTGAAAGAGACTTGCTCGTAGAGAAAGCTAGTCTGCAGTGAGCTTGGGGGCGGGGGGGAACAGTCCCTTAAGACCAGATTTGTCACTGAGTGCCCAGTATCGTCCTGGGAATGATGATGGTGTGAAAATCAGGCAGACAGAGTATTCTATTTTTTTTCTTTTTTTTAGTGCCGCAACTGCAGCATATGGAAGTGTCCAGGCTAGGGGTCCAATCAGAGCTACAGCTGCCAGCCCAAGCCACAGACACTGCAATCCAGATCCGAGCCACATCTGTGACCTACACCACAGCTCACGGTAATGCCGGATCCTTAACCCACTGGGTGAGGCCAGGGATCAAACCTGTGTCCCCTTGGGTACTAGTCAGATTCATGTCCGCTGAGCCACTTAGGAACTCCAAACAGGGTATTCTTGACCTGAAGAAGCCCACCTGGTGACGGCTGGAGTGTTTTGCAGGTGCTCACAGTGGTTGGGTGGAGTGTTCTTCAGAACTCTTGTGTTCCTGTGAAAGTACTGACTCATGAATTCATTCCATAAAGTATGTATTGGGCACCAACTATATGGCAGACACTTTGCTAGCCCCTGAAAATGAAGAAGTGAACAGAACAGATACGGCCCCTATCATCATCATCAAGCTCTTGGTTGAGCAGAGAATACAGAGAGTTGTGCAAGAAAGTCCAGGGGAGAGAGCCAGCCTGGTGCGTTTCAGGCACTGAGAGAGGGAGCATAGCAAGAGATGACCTGGAGAGGCAGGTGGGGCCCGGGTCAGATCGGGCCCTTGCTCTGTGCTAAGGGACTTGAACCCTGTTCTGAGACCACCTGTGTTAATCAGAACTTTTTTGGTTGTAAGTGAAAGAAATTCCACTCAAGTAACTCGTGGTCAAATTGGAAATTGATTGGCCAGGAGGCTGAGGAAGAGATGAACGAAATGAGGTTGAACTCAGACACCTAAGGGACTGGGAGCTTGAACATGGCCAGGACTTTCCCCGCTTCTCTCACGTGTCAGCTTCTGCCTTTCTTGTACCCTTTTCCAAAGGGGAGAGAAAAATGCCTGGATACCTTCTGAGTTTTACCTTCCAGCCTCCACCGCTGGAGCGGGGTCACTGTCCTTTCTCCCGATCTCAGGTCACACATCCTGGGGAGGAAGCGTGTGGCTTATTGGGGTCAGGTGTCCACTCAAGACTAATCCAGTGTGTCTAGAAGGTGGAGTCAATGCGGGAACCCAGCAGCTGCCCTGGGAACTAGGAAAATGGAGTAGGGCAAGGTGAGGGAGCTGGATACCCTGGGGGGTGTCCCCTCCAGCTGTCAGTGACCCCCCCAAGCAACCTCTGGACTTCTAAAGCAAGCCTTTCCTAAGAAACTCTAATTCTAGAACAAATGCAGATGCTAGTGTTAGGTCACTGGGATATGCTACCGTATTCGTCAAGAAATTGATCAGTAAGTCATCTGTCTATGACTTAGGGCTTGGAGTCGTGGCGGGTACATAGAAAGGCCATCCAGGTGCTAGTGACTGTCATTGTGATAGCCGTGGTGGTGATGATGATAATCCAGCCCCTTTGGGCACAGTGGCCTGGTTCAGTTCGGGACCCCACAGAGCTAACTACCAGGTGACGGTCACTCTATCAAGGCAGGGACCTTCTGAGCCTCCAGCCAGGACTCTCCACATCTCCATCTCATCTTTCTACAGCTTTGCTCCCAGTGAAAGCAACATAGGTGGAGACTGGGGATTCCATTACTAGGAAGGAATGACCAGTCTCCAGCAGCAGAAACCACATTTTCCGCTGCCCGTTCACTACCCAGCACGTGACACACGCTCAATCCAGAGCTGATAAAGCTGCGTGATTCATTAAATCTGACGAGAGAAGGCTTCCCATTGTGTGTGCCTACACTGGAGCGAGCTAGACTTTTCAACCACATGTTTTGTTACCAGCAGAACTTCTGTGGATCCTCTAACAACAACCTTGACAGGCAAAGCTTCAAGCAAACATTAATTAGGTCTCTTAATACCCTTGTAAATCAGTGAACCATATGGCAATTATAAAAAAAAAAAGAAGAAGATAATTTTAAGGAGCAAGAAATTTTAAAATGACTGTTTACTTTATCATAACAGAAGTAATTTACATACACACAAAAATGAATATTCAGAACCCTGGGTAAGAGAGAAATGCTTGGCTAATTTTCGATGAGCCAGAATCAGCTAGGGAGGTTTTGATCTCCTTGAGGGCAAAGGGGTATGCATTCTCTGCTCTGGATCCCTAATTTGTATGTCTTGTCCTTGACCCAACTGTCTAATAGAACTTTCTGTGATGATAGAAATGTTGTTTATCTGCACTGTCCAGTATGATAGCCGTTAGTGGCTAGTATGATTGAGGAACTAAATTTTTTATTTGTTTATTTTTGTCTTTTTTAGTGCTGCACCTGTGGCGTATGGGGGGGTCCCAGGCCCGGGGTCAAATCAGAGCTACAGCCGCTGGCCTACACCACAGCCACAGCAACGCGTAATCTGAGCCATGTCTGCGACCTTCACCACAGCTCAGGCCAATGCCAGATCCTTAACCCACCAAGCAAGGCCAGGGATCGAACCTGCAACCTCATGGTTCCTAGTTGGGTTCATTTCCGCTGTGCCACAACAGGAACTCCGTTTCTTAAAAGATGAGTGAGGGAGTTCCCGCTGAGGTGTGGTGGGTTAAGAACCTGACTGCAGCAGTTTGGTTTTGCTGTGGAGGTGCAGGTTCCATCCCTGACTGGGTGCAGTGGGTTAAAGGATCCAGCATCGGAGTTCCCGTCGTGGCGCAGTGGTTAACGAATCCGACTAGGAACCATGAGGTTG